>CAUYQV010037065.1:0-35511 GCA_963574575.1 Galagoides demidoff
AACAATGGCTGCAACCAAAAAAATGGCCGGGTGTTGTGGCGAGCGCCTGTGGTCCCAGCTACTTGGGAGGTGGAGGCAGGAGACTCGCTTGAGCTCAGGAGTTGGAGGTTGCTATGAGCTGTGATGCCATGGCACTCTACCCAGGGGGATAGCTTGAGGCTCTGTCTCAAAAAAAAAAAAAATAGTAATTTAAGGCATCTTAATTGGGATAGGAAAGTGGGGTAATAATGTCTGGTACTATTATCCATATTTAGAGAAAACAGCAATAAATTCAGAAATGAGAGAATTTTGAATCTATATAAATCTAAGAGGTATAAGAAATAATTCATTTGGACTTCTGTTTTCTAGAACCCTTTATATCTAGAGGACTACATGTCCATCATAAGCAATTATATTTAAATTATTGATGTATAATGCTAAAATTCTTATAGAATTCTTGTAGAACAAAGAGAGTGAAATTTTGACATCAGGTGCTACTAGCGTCATGGCTTGGTCTAGGTATGCTTTTTAGAAGCAAATTCAGATAGTATTTTTCATTCATTTATTCAATATTTATCCTGATATTGAGAACAAAGCATAAGCCAGGAGCAATGCTGTACAAAGCTTTTTTTTTTTTTCCCCCTTTTTGATGGTTGAGTTTGTTTGGAGTTTATTTAGTTTTGATTTGTTTTGTTTTTCAGAAAATCTGGTTTTCTGGAATTCTTAGTTCTCAGTAAATATACCAGAATGGCTATTGTTGGTTATATACACATATACTTATATTTTAATTTATTAACAAAGCTAAATTCATGTAAATTTACCCACTTTATATAAGTGGGTTAGTTGACCATCTGTAACACTTCTTAAGGTCTTCATTATTTTGTAACATGTAGCAATATTAGCACTTGTTACAAGTGGCTTCTACCTTACCTACCATCAAGCAGTCTTTCCTTTGGTAACAAAATAAAGTTTACTAAACTGGAGATCAGATACAGGTTAGCCTTAAACTGTCACTTTTTTCCCTGGCAGTTGTCATCTGTATTTATTTTATAAAAAGGCAAAAAAGGTTTATATCAGTTTTTGTCTTTTCCTCACTGTCTGTCTCAGAGGTTTGCAGCATAATACTCCCTGTGCCATAAAACAGTCCTTCATAAGAGTCTCCAGTTAATAAAATTATTGAGAAAATCAGAGCCAGCATTCCAATTTGTCACAAAGTAAGAAAATGGCATGGATTCCAGTATCCAATCAATTTTGCTTCTCATTTCTGCAAAGGTCAGGCTATGCCATCCTTCATTATAAAATACCACTTCTGGCTCTTTGTTATACTCTAACTTTGTCCCAGACACATTAGCTTTGCTGTGGCAGGACTTACACTAAGAGTTCTTCTTTTCAAAAGCTATCTGGTGCTCTGCCTGGCCTTGTATTTTAACATGTTAGAGCTCACTGTAGCCTGAGAATTGCTTTCTTATACATTTAACTTTTCTACAGAAGAAAAGTTTATACTATTTGTGTGTGTGTGCGTATTTGTTATACACATCTGTGCAAAAAATCTCTTTAAGGTTATTTTATAATAATTTTATTTTTCTCTTTCTCCTAAATGATAAGTAAGTAATAATTTATCCATTTTAGGGGGGATAAAATAATGCAATGATTACCTTCTTTCCCTCTGACTTAGGTGGTAGAACCATTTAGAAATTAGTCAAAGTTGAAGTTGAGTTTGCAGACTTCAATTCTTATTTTTTTTCTTTTTAAAATTAGTCTTTTCTAGGTAGAATAAAGGCCATTTTTGATGGTTCCTTTTTTTATTATGTTCTCTTGCACTTCGTGATAGACTTTGGAATAAGTGATATATAAGAATTTGTATGTGTTTCAGAGCAGAAAAGGTTTGTTTGTGGTATTTCTTAAGAAACAATAGCATGGTGTAGCTATAGCTCAGAGATCTCACTGCATGATAAAAATAATGTGAAAAGGCATTTCTTAGCAATTATGGCTTTTCCTTCTGAACATAATCCCATAATTAAAGCCAGGCCCATTTTTGTGCCTGCCTACTGTGAATATTATTAAGTTCTGAGCAGACCAGACTGCTTTTAATGTAATACATGGCATCAGATTTATCCTAAGCCAACACAAGATGAGATAAGATGGTAAATGTGTTATGAAGAAGTTTTCTTGGCAAATACCCAAGACTTTCTGCTGAACTTCTCATTAGCAATACTTCCTGGAATGTAGGGCACTTGAGAAGCTGCTATCTTATCTTTTTCCTTACAATACCACAGGAAACTTGAATGTGTCCCCAGGTTCTAGAATATATTAATGTTAAAGTGATTCCAGAAAGTTGCACTGGTGTTTCTTGTTTCCACTACCAAATCTTGATGTCTCTTCTTCTTGCTATGTATTGGAAAATAGTAGTTATGATGATCATTATTTCTTAGCCATAACTTCATACTAAGACCACAGAAATTCCCACCTTTCTCAGCCCTATTACTTACTCCCATCTCTCTCAGATTCAAGATGACTTATTTTTTCTTAAACATTATTTGGGATATCTCACAATGTAATCACAGAAGTCTTAGTGTTCCCCATTATCTACAAATAGAACTCTACATTGTTACCTTTTCCCATTACTACGTTAGCTGTAGTCTAGCCGTAGACTCCAGACTTCATTCTGTATGCATCATGGCCCTTGTGTACAGTTTATGAGAATTGCACTTAGATTTTGGGCTGTTTGCTTGTTTGACTGACAAATTTCCCATTCAAAGTATAGTAGTTCATATGAGATTAATCCTAACTAGGTCTACTCATCCTTATCCACTTATATTTAATAGCTCAGGCACACAAATTCAGGATTTCTCTGCCTGAGGATTGTGTGCCTTCAATTATGTTGCTTCTTTATACAAATACATTTTTATAATCCAGATTATGTTGACTTCCTGGATATTCTCTATAGGCTTCTTGCCTTCTTGCATATATTGAGTATGGGAAAAGTTCCATGCATCCTGCAGAATAGGGAGAGTGTGAAGCTCTTAGCCACTGTGAATAAGAGTGGTTGTATAGTTGCCACTCTCAGCAAAATCTCATAAGGAAAGTAAAGATTTTCCCCGGGGCTTTATTTGTTACTTAACAAAGTGTTGCAAGACTAGGGTTAAACTCATTCTCCTATATTTTCTGATTATCCACAAACAGCATTAAATGCTTTTCTTACTTACCCTCAGGATATTTGTTTCTGAGAACTGAGATTTGTTAACTAATCTCTGCTTCAGCCCCACCTTATGCAATAACATAAAACTTCTACTGTCTGCCAGATATAGACCCATCTCCCTTCCAGACTCTCTGTTTGCAACAGAAAAAGAAAGCTTTCCTTTCTCACTTGAGTTTTGGTGGTCATATGCTAGGGCCCAGACTCACTCTATTTATCTATCTGTCTGTCTATCTATCTATCTATCTATCTATCTATCTATCTATCCATCCATCCATCCATCCTATTATCCACCCATCTTTACACTAGACTCTAAAGACAGTATCTCCTAGAAGCTGCATGATCTTTCTCTGATCAGCTTTTTTTATTGGCCGGGGCTGGGTTTGAACCCGCCACCTCCAGCATATGGGGCCAGAACCCTACTCCTTTGAGCCACAGGCACCGCCCTCTGATCAGCTTTTTATGGTACAATCCAGCTTCTCCTGAGAGCCATAACTTTTTAAAAAAATTTTATAATTTTATTATGGTAAGAACACTTAGCATGAGAACCTCTTAACAGAATTTCAAGTGTGCAATGCAGTGCTACTGTCTGTAGGCATAATGCCGTACATCAGATTTCTAGAATATATTCATCTTGCATAAAAACTTATATACCCATTGAATTAATCCCATTTCCCTGACCCAACAGCCCCTGGCAACCACCATTCTTTTCTTTGCACCTATGAATTTGTATGTCTTAGATGTCTTATATAAGTGGAATCATGTAGTATTTGTCCTTCTGTGATTGGCTTATTTTCCTTAGCATAATGTCCTCAAGGTTCATCCACAACATCTTTTGTGAAGACCTATAAATTGAGCTCTTGTGAAATTTTCTGTAAGTATCCATCTTAGCTAGCATAGCCTTGCTTTTGTTCATTTGAGCTTTACTGATAACTACAACCTGTTCTATGAAAATCTGAAAGGACACTATGGCTGGAGTCCATCACATGCTGTGAACAATGTGCAAAATCCTCTCTGATTTCTTGCCACAACACAGCATGGCCGTGGGAGGCACCTTCCAGGGTGTTGGAGAAAGCAATTTAGACAGACTGTGGAGGGAGTTTCCTTCTCTCATTCTATTTGTTGTGATTGCTTTCATAACACTGTGGTACATAATGTGGGCTTTGTAGTTCAACTTGCCCCAAGTTGCCTATGTCGTTATACTCTCTTGGGTCTATTAAACACATATGCCCAGAGTGTGATCAATGCTCAAATATGTGTCTGTACATGTGTGTGTTAGGGCTCCCTGTAGACTATCATGCACTTTTTTAGAATCTGCACAATAAAAATTTATATCGTTGATTGCCCCTTACCATGCAGCAACATGGTTTATTTTCATAGTCACTTAAATGACACAATAGGATATAGAAATCTTCTTTTGGAGAAATATATTATGCATTAAAAACTAATCAATATCTACTTACTTGCCATTACAAATAATCTAAGCTTCATCAGCACCGATAACTGAGCTATAACCATGATTTCTGACATGATGGATTGGCACTCTGGGGAGGTACTCTGTGTGTGGTGTCCTCAAAGGAGGCAGGAAGCACGGGAGGAAGTATACACATGACTTACAGCTATATTTATTCAGTTGTAGTACCCCACTCCATAGGGAAGAGTATAAGACTGTGGATGGCACAGATGGTTTAGCTGTGAGTAGATTTTGGCCTTGATTTTGATGACTCCATGCTTGAAAGATCATCAATGATATTCAGGCCACAAGGAAAGGCTTAAGTACTATATATCATCATAAAATGAAGAGTAAATAATCCAATGTTCAAAACTCAGTAAAAAAAATTCTTCACTATTCATTTTCAGAAGTGTTATTCTATACAATATGTCTTTTATCTCAATATAAACAATAATGTGATTTTTAGTAAACTGCCATCTTATTAATCGGTTTCTTCTCTTCTTTGTATGTAAAAGTTGTAATTCTCTGCATTTGTGATATGAAGACCCTGTGCTCTTAGTCATCTGGATTGGGAAAATGCCTAGCAAGATAAAAGCTAATTAAAATTCAGCAGTTCTTTCAAATAAAACTAAAATTTCATTAATCGCAGCAGTGCCTATTTGACAAGAGATGATACTAACATGTCTTAGATTATGTTATTTATTGAAACTACAGACAAGGTTTGGTATGTGAATGTGTTCAGAGGTTCTTTACAATAATCCTGCAATCCTCGGGGTCTGCATTACTATTGATTAGAAACTACTGTTATTGGGATTTGGGGAATGCAACTACCATAGTTATTATTATAATGCATTTCCCATTGACTTTAAAGCAATATAATTTATTTGTTAATACATTTTGTAAATTATTTAAATTAGGTTCATTTTTAGGTTTATCATCAAAATTGAAAAAAATAACATATAATGCATATTTACAATCAATCATTATTTTTAACCTAATATGCTGGGAAGCTCAGGGCATTCTGAGGACATCTTTTCAGGTGCTGTATAGCTAAAGGATCTAGCGTGTGAAAATTCCAGTGAAAAGTAGGGTAGCCAGGGTCTCAGACTTGAGACAATGGGTTAAAACTTATAGTTAACCAACACCCCTGAATATTGATCATAAGACCCAGGATCTTCAGAAATATCCAACTCTGTAGGCCAGGTGCAGTGGCTCACACTTGTAATCCTAGCATTCTGGAAGGCTAAGTCAGATGGATTGTTTGAGCTCAGGAGTTCAAGACCAGCCTGAGCAACAGTGAGATCCCCTAAAAATAAAAAATTAAAAAAAAAACTAGCCAGTCATTGTATTGGGTGTCTATACTTCCAACTATTTGGGAGGGTGAGGCAGGAAGATCACTTGAGCCCAAGAGTTAGAGATCGCTGTCAGCTACAATGACAACATGGCACTCTATCCAGGGCTACAACATGAGACTCAGAGAAAAAAAAGTACCCAAGTCAAGATGCTAACCCCTTGGATGACCCATAACATAAATGACAGGCATAATTGTTTTCCTATAGGTACTAATTTAAAAATATTGTGGATATTTTTTAATTCACTATCTTCACACAAACAATTGAAACTGTCCAAAAGATTTAGGCCTGCACTTACTTTAAACATAGAAGTTAATCTTCTTAGAGACATTTTTGACTTTTTTAAATTGTCAAAAGAGTCTCCATATCCAAAGACTAAAAATAAATGGCTTTTATAATATTTTTCTCTGCATAAAGTAACAGACATAATCTATGTTTTATAGACTATTTTAAAAATTCTGTTCTTGGTTTTCCTTTCTCTGGAATTTAGAACTATTAGCATTATCTTCAACATTGAAAGGATATAAGATATCTGTTAGTTTATCCAAACAAACTAGACAGATAGACCCTGTGTACCAAGTGGGCTTCACAGATACTTTCAATATGAGCACCAGCTTAGTCATTAGCTCCTTCAAATTTTAGTTATTTTTCTCTGTAAGTAAGGATGATACCAAGCTTATCTAAATCATGAGGATGATGACAAAGATTTAAGACACAAAATATGTTATATAAACTGAGATTATTAATGGGCACAGTTGTACTTTTTGTGGGTTTAACTGCAAACTTTATTATTGCATGTGTTACACTGCACACAAACAGATATAAATACATGATTTATAAAAATAGAAACACAAGATTATTGTGTAAACATGATACTTCCCAGTCAGTGAGACCAATCAAAATGAAAGAAAGTATAACTTAGTTGTTGATTTAATAAGAAAAGGGGTAGAATTTAATAAGTTGAGGGAGATTATAGCCTAGGAAGAAAGTTCTCTGGAAGGAAAGTATGAGTCATGGATAAGCAAAGAGAAAGCATAGACACGTAGAAAAGGGCTTAGGAGGGAAGCTCTTTGAACTAGGGGATAAAGAACCTAGACCTGCTCAAAGGCAAATGTCTGGACACCACTTCCTCTCACATGCCAATGGAACAGACCTTGGCTCTCTGGTCTAAGATAGACCTTTGAACCCATTTCCAAGTTCTGGTGAGCATCCACAATGCCCAGCCTGGAGGTCTCAAGCCTAAAGGCTTCTACCTGGGTCTTGACTAACAGCTTCACTGGAGCAAAGGTTATTGCTACAGAATATCAAAGCCTGTAAATTTTCTTTTCTTTCCTCTTGTTTTCCTTTTTTTCTTTGTGCTGGTTATGGTAAGATTGTTTTATTTGAGTCCTTGAACCCTAGGGCTCTGATATTCAAGAATGACATCCATGAAACCCCATTGAGATGCTACTTCCAAGTTTATGCCCCAGGAGTTATTGATCAATTATAATGAGTAGAGGCTTATTTAATAAATGTTAAAAGATCAACTTCATGAAGTGTTTATGATATGACACTGGAACTGGCAAAATTAATAAAAACACAATTCCCCAAGGAAGAAGTAGTATATAGGACTCATTTCATTACTAGGAAAATGAAACTACCTTTCTTAGAGGATTTAGACTTTTCAATGGCATTTTTTAGTATCTATGGCCCTATTAAACCCCGTTATTTTTTTCTCTAATTTGTGCCATTTAGAAATGATTTTTATTTAACTTTCCCATAGCTCATTTCTCTCCTTTAGAACATTTTCACATGATTCCCTGAAAAAGTCCATGCTGTAACACATTTCCGTTATAAAACTATAATAATCACCAACTAAACAGCAATATGAAATAGCCAGAGCATAAAAGACTGAAAGGAAAAGAAATTGGGCATCTGGGCAGTTAATTTTTATTCTTGAATTTCCTATTCCCTTTTTGCCTTTTGTGGGTATTTTTTGGTCCTCTAGGTAAGACTCTTTGCCTAGTGGTCAAAGGCTTTAACAATTCTTAAAAGATAGCCTTTCCTTCCCACAACGAAATCATCAAGCAGTTCCTTTGAGTGGCATTGTGATTGCTATGCTTCACCCAGGTCCCATAATGGAAAGAAAAGGTTTTCGTTTTTGTTCCCTTTTATTGTCCTTTGTGCTTTGTAAAATATCCCTTACTTTCTCCATTGAGTGGATCTATTTTCTCTAGAGAATTAAATGAGAGGCATTTAGCAACATGGGTGCCTTCCAAAATTAGTTTCAATTCAACAAATGCTTTTTGATAATCTCCCCCCACCCCATGTCTTGTGAAATATAGACATCACAAAAACATAGCTCTTCCTTAAGACTCACAAGGGTTTTTCTTGTGTGTTGATTTGTTTGTTTGGGCTTTTTTCCCCAGTAAACACATAAACAAATGAGGATAGCCCAAGTCTGACTTTGGTTAGGACCAGAAGCACATGTGGGCCTGAAGAGTACATATTGTGCTTCCCCAAACATATTCTCTCAGTATTATTTGAGGTACAAAGTAGACATATGGTTTTTAGGACTAAGGTGAGAAAAAGAGCTAAAGTCTTGAGAGGGCAAGAAATGCAAGAAGAAGGAGTCAAGATGATGCCCTGCTCCCTACAGTGAGGCCCAAACCACCACACTGCCTGGCCTGCACACGTGCACCCTGACCTTATAATCTGGCTACACATCTGCTTAATGAAAACTGGGACTGTCGCTGATTGCCAAAGAAATTCCAGCTGGGCTCATGGCAAAAGCCTTGTGTTGGTTATGGGATTTACTTGGGCTTTGAAGAAAAAGTAAGGATTCATCAGCTAGAACAGCATAAGCCATTTTAAAACAGTAGACACATATGGGGGAATAAGTCAAATAGTGCCATGTGACTAGGGAATTTCCTTTAAGAGATGCTGGTTTTTTATACTATAAGTCATGAAGGTATCTGAACATCTTCCTATACAGACCTGTTGTCTATCTTCCAAAAGCTTGACATTGCAGTAGTTACTCTGCTACAGATGCAGACTGCTGGAGTATAACTAAAAGCAAGAAACCAATATATGACTGGTGGTCACGTGTTTATACCAAAGGTACATACAACTAAATAGTTTTTCATTTCCCTTTTGACCTTGCAGCTTTATATGGGAGGGAGGGGGAGAATGTAAGCTCTGCTTAGTATAGATAAGCTCCATTTGCTCTTAGATTCATGTATAAGATATAGGGAACATTATTTTTTAAATCATTTGTTTTCATTTACCCCCTATTTGTACAGAGTTCTTTGGCAGAGATTCTTTTCTGGATCTCATATGAAAACCAAAAAGATTTGTTCAAATTTTTAGATATTGAAGGATTTATAGAATGAACCGATAAAGTCAGTGAATGCATCATTTTCCTGGTGCAGTGAAGTCAGCTAAACCCTCAGCTGTCATCAGCTCAGTTTCCTAGTATTCATGTTCAGTTGGAATCATGCGTTTTCATTTTTATAGATTCTTTTCTTACATCCTATGACTGTTTGGGGGCAGACTTTTCTCAGATACAAGTGATCGCCTTCTTATTCTAATATAGGAACTGCTTCTGACCCTTTCATTCCAATTCTTGTCAGCATTCACAGCATGAGATGTGATTCTTTATAACTTAATTCCTTACTTTGCTCATGCCCGTTTCCACTTCTATTTTCCTATCTCCTTTCATCTGGCCCTCACATATTTGTTACTTTATAGTTTCTCTTCTCCTTGAAAGAGCCAAGTATAACCCCATAGTTAAAAAAAGTTTCTGACATTATTTATAATTCCCAAGAGGTCGTCTTGCAAATCACCTTTTCTCATTTGACTTCCACCAAACATGCTCATACTGTTCCAATCCTGTTTTTTGATTATCCTATTTTGCACAGTGCTTTCCTTTGCATTTAGCAAAAACTTACAAGAAATGGTTCTGTTTGGATAGCACTGCCTACTTATCATTTATAATTTTATGGAATTAGAAAGGCTAAAGGAACAAAGGACTGGGACTCAAATTATTATCTAAAAGGAAAAGCATCAGTTAACTATACTGGTAACAGGTTGAACCACTCTTCATCAGCCTGCCTATACTAAAGCCACCTTGTGATACTGAAATGGGAGTTTCCTTTTTCTTTTCTAGGGAGGACATTGTGCTGATATTAGGGAGCAATGCATTTTAAATGCAGCCTCCAAAAGGCAAACAAACTCAATTGGCTGCCTACTGGGATACAATTTCTGGGGAAAATTGCCACAAACAAATGCATAGGAAATAACTTAAGAATTTGTTTACTATACTCATTGTTTTTACTATAAAATTGTAAATATCCATAGTCAGTAATAGTGCAGAGCACTAACAATTTGGCAGTATTTGTCTTGTGGTTTGTGTGTATGTGTGTGTTTTAGTTGTGCTCTGAAAATATCCTATAAACAGCTAAATTTATGTGAAGCCACAATGCCCAAGAGGTTAAATGATTGCCATTAGCATTGATCATATGGGGGCATAGGAAGAAATTTCCGGTGCAAATAATACCACTTTTCTTATGCATTATAAGAAACCCATATATTCAAGAATAATTTTCCTTATATATATTTGTTTCAATTGACATGTTAAAGTACATCTGAGAATACAATATACCACATAATTGAGATCTGGACCATCTAATAGATGCTGTGTGAGCTTTTTGAGGAAATGAAATGATAATGGAATTCCTATTCTTGGTGCTAGGAAATGACTGTCCTTTGTTCCTTTCTGTGAAAGCACACCATCATATTTTAGTTGATTTCCCCTGTATGCTTCTTTACGCAAGTCAGTAAATTCAGAGAAGCCAAATATATCTTGCTTTTTGGGAATGTAATTTGGCTATTTGGGCCAGAGTGCAGTTTCTCAGGTTATGCTCAGCAGGCATTACTAAAAGATAGGCTATTTTTTCATAACTTGGATAGTTCCACATAATTTTTTTTTCCTTTTTCCTGTTCTTGACAGGTTCATGAGGCAGTCCCATGTTACAGTGAGTGCAATCAGTATTCCTGGGTTGTAGAACACTGGTCTTCATGCAAAATCAACAATGAGCTGAGGTCCGTACGTTGTGGAGGAGGAACACAATCTAGGAAAATCAGGTGTGTGAAAATGAAGAGATTTGGGAAATAGGGGGAAGTGGAACTTATGTATTTTTAATAAAAACAATAGTATTGTTTACCCAAGTAAACTCTGATTTTCACACTGCAGACACTGGCTTTTGCTCATCTCTGAAATATCCATGGAAGCATTTATACCTTGGTTTGCTGTGTACATGGTGTGATTCTCTCTGCAATGCAACCTAAGCCTTACCATTTCCTGCCAATGACTTGGATGGGAGAGCCAACTGCACAGAGCAGGCTGTGATTACTCCATTGATTCATGGCCATCATTGTTAATAACTTAGGAGATTTCAATTGTGTTGCCATTTCTCTTTTTTGCACTATGATTAGTATAGTTGATGGACATTTTAATTTTAAATGTAAACACCCTGAAAAAGCCAATTTAAGCCTCCAAAATTAGCCTTGGAAACTAAAGTCCAAGCAATCTCATATGTGTTGATATAAAAAGAGTATCTCTGAAAAAATTTAGTGAATGCTAAGTTATTTACTGAAGAAGTCTTTTTAAAGTTTTTGTTTTATAAATACAACTGTGATAACCAAAGGAAACACTTGGCCTGAATTTGTTGTGATTTATTGAGAAATTATTTGGGAAGAAAGAATAGTTATCTTACCAGCTGTGGATAATGGCACTGAATATTAGAGACAGACAAGCAAAAGTAAACATATTGATACACAATGATCAGTTTATGAAATAAAGAAGAAAATACTATATAGTCAACTCCTCAGTCACATAAGCATAGTGTACATTTTGCCAGATGTAGGAAGCTCCATTTCAGATAGGCAATGCCTGTATCAGATAACTGCCTATTCAGTAACTGTTAGATGGAAGTCAGTTGCAAGGCAGAGCCTGCTTATATGCAGTAATTGCTATTTGACATGAGTGAAACTTAATGTATTCAGTAATTTAGTACCATGTTTCCCCCAAAATAAGACCTACCCAAAAACTAAGCCCTAGAAGGATGTCTGTGCATTTGTTAAATACAATCCCTACCCCCAAAATAAGACCTAGTGATGGGCGCAGCTATGTAAATATGTTCCATGCATTTCGGGGCAGAGCAGTAAGGAAGACTGGAATACCTTTTATCTGCCACAGCTCCTTTCTCCGAGCCATTCACACGTGCGCATGTGGTAACCACGGTCACAGGCATCTGTGACCATTACCCATGCTAATGACTAGGGGGAAGGAGTTCACGCATCACTAGTGCTAGCCCCACCAACAAGGTCGGCTCCTCCTGTCAGGTTCCAGAAGAATATGACTTAACTGTATTTGAACAAATGTAGATTGTTGTATTATACTTAATAAAAATAAGACATCCCCTAAAAATAAGCCCTACTATGTATTCTTGAGAAAAAAATAAATATAAGACAGTGTCTTATTTTCAGGGAAACACAGGTATATAGCCACCACTTCTAGCAGTCGCAGTGTTGCAAATGACTGGTAGGCATGTTGGAAGAAACAGTTGCAGGCAAAATTCAAAAGGTGCTTTTCATGATCAACTCAAGCAAATGGCTAATAAACAAATTATCTTCCTTTTCCTTTGTTTGGTGCCCTTTCTCTTGTGACAAATACACACAGACAGTTGCAAATTTGGGGATTTTACTTCTTTCTCTTCAAAACCTCTGTTTCCTATATCTTGTTCTCTCATGGGTTTTAAAATTGCCTAACCAACCTAGTTTATAGTATCGTATGCAAATGAGCTGTGGCATCTCTTTTTCTCATCCCATTTAGGGCTCTTAGCAGTCTTAAAGAAAAATCTCAGGGGAGAAAGACAAGCTATAAGAGAATAAATTGTTCCTGAAAGAATTGTGGGAATTTGATTGAAGAAAATACATTTGAACAAGCGGGCATTTCTGCCATATCTCTCAGGTCAAACCTATTGAGCCTGATATAATAAAAGCAACATAGTTACCAAATATTACTCTATGATGGTCTAAATTTGGTCTCCGTAACTTCCAAATCCATATGTTAAAGTTCCAACTCCTGATACTTCAGAATGTGACCATATTTGGGGCTAGGATCTTTAGTAAGGGTAATTCAGGTAAAATGAGGTTATTGGTACAAGCTGTAATGCATTCTGACTGGTGTGCTGATTAGAAGAGAAGATTATGGCCCAGATACAGATAGAGGAAAGACTACATGAAGACACAGGGAGAAGATGGCCATATACAAGCCAAAAAGAAGAAAACAAACCTGATGACACCTTGATTTTAGACTCCTAGCCTCCAGAAATGTGAGAAAATAAATTTCTGTTGTGATAGCCACCTTATGGTAGCTGTCTTTGTTCATGTTCTGTTGCTATAAAAGAACACCTCAGAATTACTGGACCCTGGGTAGTTTACAAAGGAACATAAGTTATTAGCTCATGGTTCTAGAGGGTGGGAATTCCAAGGGCACAGTGACAGCTTTTGTTGAGGACATTAGTATTGTGTGATAATGTGGTGAAAAGCAGATGGAGAAGGAAGTGTGTACAACAGAGAGAGACCATAAGAGTGAGCCCAGCCTGCTTTTATAACAATCTATTCTCTCAAGAACTAACTTCTGAGATAAGGGCCTGAATTCATCATAAGGGCCAATCAAGTGATTGGATTTGACCCAATCACTTCTTAGCAGCCCCACCTCTTGATATTGTTCCATGGGCAATTAAATTTTCAACACATCAACTTTTGGGGGACACATTTAAATCATAGCATTTTACCCTGGACACCCCAAATTTATGTCCTCACACTCTAGATACATTAATTCCAGCCCAGTAGCCTCAAAGTTTTAATTCATTCCAGCACCACCTCAAAAGTTCAAAGTGCAGAGTCTCATCTACATGAGATATGGATGAGAGTCAAGGCATGATTCATCTCAAGGTAAAGGTCCTCTGGCTGTGATACAGTGACATCAAGCAAGTTATCTACATCTAAAATACAATGATGGGATGGGCATAAGATAGATATTCTCATTATTGAAGAGAGAAATGAGCAAAAAGAAAGGAGTAACTGGCCCAAGTTATTGAACAGAGAAAACATTAAATCTTAAAGTCCCTGAATAGTCTTTTACTCCATGCATCTCCCAGACATATTAGGCATGGGAGTGGACCTGCCAAAGCCTATGGCTTTTCTGAGCTGAGCCCACACTTCAGCTGTCCTAGGCTGGCATCGCACACTGGTGGCTCTATAGTTCTTGGGTATTGGTGGTAGTCCTGCTTCCACAGCTCCTGCAGTCTATTGAAGGAGAATCCCCACTGCAGCTGGAACGTGCATTTCTGTTTGGCATCACCCCAGTGGGGCTTTCTGTAGTAGCTCTGTCTCTATAGCAATGCATTGCCTAGGCTCACAGGCTATGACATTTTTAAAAATCTGAGTGGAGGAAGCTAGGCCCTCATGGCTCTTGTAATCAGTGCATTTACAGAATTTGCACTACCTGCACATTGCCAAGATTTGTGTCTTGTACTTTCCAGAGTGTCAGGTTGAGCCACACCTAGGACTGCAGTTATGGCTGGGATGACTGAGGAGTACTGCACTGGTATGCAGGGAGCAGGAACCCAGGTGGCCCTGGGAAGTGAGCCACAAGCACATTCTTTGAAATCATCTTCTTTCCTAGAGCTCTGAGGCTGTGACTGGAGGGGTACTCTGAAGATTCTGAAATGTCTTTGGATTCTCTCATGGTCCTGATGAATAGCCTCTGACTCCCTTATGCTTGTACTAATTTCTTTAATAAATGGTCACTTGAGCAAATTCTTTAACAAATGTTCACTTGGACATACCTGAATATACTTTTTACTCTTTATGTGGCTCACTGAGAATTTTAAAAAATTTTCCACTGTGTTTCATCTTGCATATTCTTATAAGCAGTTAAAGAAGCATGAATGCTTTGTTCTTCTACCCATTATCCTAGTTCATTATTATTAAGTTTCACCCTCAATAAAATCCTAGGTCATGGGCACAGTGCAGCCAAGTTATCTGCAGCTGTGTAACAGCTGTCAACTCAAAAAACATGTATAAATATTTGCCTTTTATGTGCCAGATATTATGGCCTTACTCCAGATTCCACAACCTTGTTCCTCTTTTTCATCTGAGAACTCATCAGAATGGCCTTTACTGTCCACATTTCTATTAGCATTCAGATCATGACTACTTAAGTAATCTTTCTGAAGTTCCAGACTTTTTCTACTCTTCTTCTGAGCTGTCCCCAAAATTGCTCTTAACTTTGTTTACAGCAATGTAGGCATCTTCTGACCTGCTCTTCCAAATCCTTCCAGCCTCTACCCATGCTCCATTTCAAAAATCCCTACCACACTTTTGAAGTTATCTGTTATAGCACAACCCCTCTTCATGGTAACAATTATCTGAGTACATTTTATTTGCTATAACTGAGTATCCAAGAGTGGGTAATTTACAAAGAAAAAAAATTATAGTTCTAGAGGCTAGAAGCATGGTGGCTATTTTTGATGAAGGCTTTATGGCAAATCATAACATAGTGAGTGGGTAAAAGCATGTGGATCACCTCAGTTCTCTCTCTCTTCTTGTAAAGAAAGCCACCAGACCCATCATGGTGGCTCCAAGCCAATGACTGTATCTAATCCAAATTACCTCCCAATGTCCCCACCTCCAAATGACATATAAATTTGAGAATGCAGTCTCAAATTTGGGGAACATATTCAAACCAGTGAAGTATTCTTAGCAAATACTGACTATGCAACATGTTATATGTGCATGATCACTTCTAAATATGGCAAGAAGATTCACCAGTACTTTGCATCCCAAATTATGACTGACTTCAGTAAGATCCTATTATAATAAATGAAACAGCTTACCTGTTCCCTTTCTTAAAACCTTCAAACAGGAGAGCATCTCCATGGCTCATGTATGACTATAACCATTTTTTAATTCAAAAAACATGTATAAATATTTGCCTTCTATGTGCCAGATGTTATTCTAGCCACAGGGGGTAAAATTATAAATTAAACAATTTGTATCCTCAAAGAACTTAAAATGTATCAGTAGGGAAAATATAAACACATAAATTAATATATGATGAAATGTCTTTGTTATGAAATGCCAAAAAGGAAAATAAAATTGGGTTGGAGTGATTAGGGATACTAATCAATTTAGAGAATTTGGTCTGTAAAATTAGCAGAAACCTAAATAAAGTGAGAGACTTGAATGAGTGTGAAGATCCATAGAAAGAGATTTCTAGGGGGAGGGAGCATGCAAAGCAGGAACCTTCTTTGCTTGTTCATAGAATGTCCCATATAACTAGTGCAAGTATTCAAATCATCCAGGGTCTTCTAAAACAAAATAAAGATATGAGGACTTTTCAAAGGCAACATGAAGTTATAGAAGGTTTGAGATGAGGGAATTACATGCTTTCATTTACATGTGGAAAGGACTTTATGGGATGTGGTATAGGGAAATTATTTTGAGGTGTAGTAGAGAATAGCAGGGATGTGTGTTTGAGGCTACTACACAATTCCAGTTGAAAGAGATGGATGGTTGGATTGTGTTTAGTAAATGTGAAGATGGTTATAAAGTCAAATATGGAATATATTTCAAAGCTGCAGAACACACCTTAAGGAAATGATTGCAGAGTTTAGAGGAAAAAAAGCATCAGTGGTGATTGTTAGGTGGTATGACTTGAACAATGGTAAGAATGATGATGCTATATGTTTAATTGGGAGATATAAAAAGCAGATTGGAGATATTACAATATGGAGTTTATGAAAGAGATTTAAAATATGTATATAAATTTCAGGATCATTAGCTATAAATTTGGCGTATATCAATAAAAAATTGAGTCCTGGGAAATTCCAACATTCATAGAATAGAGAAAGATTCTATAAATAAGACTGAGAAAGAGCCAGTAGAATAGGAGGAAATCAAAGAACATGTCAAGACAAACAAAAGAGTTTGTTAAGAATATATAAGAACTGATTGTTTCAAATCCTTCTGAGTTAGTTGAGATAAAAATTAACCATTGAGTTTGGCAATGGGAGTCTGTTGATAATCTTAGTAAGACTTAGTTTCTCTGGAACAGGACAAAAAGAATAATTAAAGTGAGTTCAAGAGTTAAAAATAGTGAGGAGAGGAGGGAAGAAATTGGGAGATAACAAATTTAGGCAATACCTTAGAGCAGTTTTTCAATTAATTTTAGTAGAAGTGAGGTAATTGCTGAAGAGAGATGACAGGGAAATTGATGAGGCTGCATAAGTAGCAGGTAAGTGTATGTCCATTTGAGAACACCCTCAATTTCAATCTTTTTAAGTCTTTACTCTTGGGCTTGTCAAAATTCTCAGAAAAGTCTATTTTAAACTGTATGTGCAATAGATGATCCTCACAGCCAGTATTCTGGGACCCCAGTGAAAAAAGTCTGGTGTGGTAGACAGAATGAGGCCCTCAAAGATGTCCATGTCCAAATCCCTGGAATTTGCAAAAATGTCATCTCTGGCAAAAGGAACTTGGCAGTTATCATTAAAGTAGAGACTTTGAGATGGAAAGATTTTTCTTACAAGAGTAGAAGGGGAGATGAGAAAGAGAGGAAGACATGACTACAGCAGCAAGACACTGAGAGATGCCATGCTGCTGCCCCTTAGAAGTGGAGGGTGTGCCACTAGAGGACCAGGTTGCCTTCAGACCAGGAAACAGCAAGGCAAGAGAGAGTCTCTTCCCCCCAGAGCACAACTCTGCCAGCACCTGATAACTTGATGTCAGCACATGAAACCCATGTTGGATTTCTATCCACTATACAAGTGGCGTTTTTCAGTATGCAAACTCTCACTTAAACCTCTTTCAGGATGGCGTCCCCACCCATCCTTGCATGCACCAAGTGTTGTCCAGTCCACAGACCCTTCTGTGGATGTCTCAGAGAGGGAGAATTAGCTTGTGAACTAGGGGAGGCTTGTGAACTAGGCTCAATACTTCTGAAACATATTTTTAATAAATCATCCAGCTTTTTAGCCTCTTCTTCATCCCCATTTCCAGAAGTACTTAATGCTAGAAATTCTAGAGTTTTGTAAATGTTCTGCAGTATAAATGGGGTTATTTTCATCATTATCACTTGATGATTTAGTATTCGACTTTCTCAGATATACTAAGGCAGTTACCATGAAGCTTCCTCTAACTTTCATTTCTTTTTCTTGTCTTCTCCTGTGTTCTTTGTCCTTGTAGAGTGACATCTTTCTCTCCCATCATCATTATTATTATTAATTTTAATAACAAATTCCTTTCCTATTGCTTTTGTGGCATATGGGGAGTGAATAGAAACTAATGCAGACGTTCACTGGATGTTATTAATCAGAAGTCTCACCTCCTCTCTTGGTTAAATAATAAATGGACCTTGGCTGAGAGTGAGCCAGCAGAAAGGAAGGCAATTGCCAGTTGTCTAAGCTTATCCAGAAAAAAGACACTTAAACCATGCCATAGACCCTCCCTCCACTACTGACCATTACTGCAGGAGAAATGTTGGTGACTCTATGCCATGCTCTCCAATTTGAGAAGTCATTACCCACAGCTTCTCTGTCTACCATTCTCAGCTAACCTCCTTTATAGAATATTCAGCTTTTCATGGCTTAAGAGCTCATAAAGCTTGTTTTATTTTTTGCTACATGGTAGGCTATTTTGTAATTTTCCTGGAGTTTTCTTTTTGTTTTTCATGTGTTAATATAAAGAGACTCCTAAAGTGTGTGGGATAATTCATTAGCATAGCACAAGGTGGGAAGAGTCAAAAGATCTCCAGCACACCCTTCTTATATGTTTAGTCTGTGACCTTGACATTGTATCTGAATTCCCAGATCAGCAAATGGCACCTGTAAGCTCATCATTTTTGTCATTTTAATCTTCATCTTTAGCACTATTAGGAGGACAAAGTACTCAGAACACTAGAGAACAAGTCTGTCTTTTTTTCTTTAGTTCTATACCCCAAAACCAGGCAAAAAGTCTGGTACACAGGAAGCCTTCAAAAATGTTTACCAAATGTATCATTATCAAAAAATAAAGGCTGGGAACAGTGGCTCACACTTGTAATCTTAGTACTCTGGAAGGCCAAGGCAGGTGGATTGCCTGAGGTCACATGTTCAAGACCAGCCCAAGCAAGAGCGAGACCACACTTCTTAAAAAAAAAAAAAAAATAGCCTGGCTTTGTGGCAGGCACCCGTAGTCCCAGCTACTCAGGGGGCTGAGTCAAGAGAATCTTGACCCCAAGAATTTGAGGCTGCTGTGAACTATGACACCACACCACTCTACCAAGGGCAACAAAGTGAGACGCTGTCGCAAAAAATAAAAATGAAAATAAAAATAAAAAATAACTTTGCATCCCAACAGCTAGCAAAAGACATTTGCATATAGCAAGTCTTCATTAAATATTTTGATAAGTTAATCTTAAACTTCTAATTGGGATATGATATAAATACTGAGAAATGCCTGCATGATCAGGATACAGAGGAATGAATTTTTACATTGTGCACACCTCTGTGTAACCAGTGCAAAGATCAAGAAACAGATATTAACAAGACTCCCTAAACACTCATCAGTCACTTACCACTCCCCCAGGGGTAACTACTCTTCTGACTTCTGACACCATATATTAGTATCCCCTGATTTTTACCTTTATGGGAATAGAATCATGAAGGGCCTGTTCTTTTTTGTGTCTAGCTTTTTTGGTTTGACATCACCCATATTCTTTGTATCATCCATATTCTTTCACACAACAATAGCTCATGCATTCTTATCACTTTATGACATTTAACTCAATGAACTTAGCACAATATATTTATGTATGTGCTATTATTAAACAATAGATTATACAATAGATTATGCTATTGTTAAACATTTGGATTGTTTCTAGTTTGGTTTGTTATGAATGTGCTCATATGAACATTTTTCATTCAGTTTTGGGTTTTGTTTTGAAACACATTTATACACATTTCTGTGTATATGGAAGTGGAATTATATGGTTACATGGTAGGTATATGATTAGTTTTGTTAGACACTGTCAACCAATCTTTAAAACAGTTTGTGCTCCAATGAGTAGAGTGAAAATTATAGTTGTTCTGCATTCCGGCAGGCACTTGATATTTTCCAACTTTTTGTTTAATCCATTCTGGCAAGAATATACTGGCAAAGACTTCGGTTTTACTTTTGTTGACTCATCATCTTTAACAATATTGTGATTATCTCATTATTGCCAGAATGTATTTCAAAACCTCACACATAGCAGGCCAAGCAACCCCAATGTGTACATCTGTACTGCATGTTCAGTTGCTGCATGGAAATACTCCCTCATTTTCCTTTGGTTTATAATGGGAAAGTATTTTTTATATTACTCTACAATGACTTTAAAAATGGGTGGGGCAAAGGTTAGGAAACTTTGGATGGAATGACAGAGAAGTTTGGAAAAGGCTTAAGAGAGCCAGAGGAAGTATGAAGGGTCTAGCTATTATAAAGCAATAGATTTATTTACAGAAGCAGACCCTTCAAGATTCTCACAATAAAAAAGGATATTCACTCAGTGCTGGATCCATGTGAATATATGCTAGGTGTCTTGAAATTGAGAGTTCTTCAAGGTCAACCATTGCCTCCAGTCTTTCCATTGTTCTCTCTTGGTCTGTTGAATAAAGGATTCTGTACTAGGTTATCACTCAATAAAGGCCGACTATCTGAAGAAGGAAAGTCTTTTTTTCCCCTTGATTTCTCTTCCAGCTTTGAGTTGTATTTAACTATCTTTAAGAAGTCAGTAACTATGACACATCAAACTATTTTAAAAATACTCTCCACTATTTTCAGTAATCAAGCCATCTTGACCTTGTTCTACAGGTGTGTGAATACCGCCGATAGTGAAGGTGGAGCAGTGAATAGCAGCCTGTGCAACCAGCATGAAATTCCCCCAGAAACCCAGTCCTGTTCTCTCCTGTGTCCCAATGAATGTGTCATGTCTGAGTGGGGACTCTGGAGCAAGTGCCCACAGGTAATTTCCCTTACCAATGCCAAGATTCTAGTGCTGCATTCATTGTCCACATGTTGACAATGCTGCTCTCCAAAGTGTTCTTCTAGTAACATGGCAAATGAATTTTTTTCTGAGAAAGCTAAAAAAAGGAAAGAAAAGAAAAGAAAGAAAAAGAAAATGTCCACAAGCAAAATAGAGTAATTTAAAATGCCAGTGCTTCTTTCTAAGGCCTTTATCATGGGAAATGAATAAGGAAAATGAGCCTGTAATGATCACACTAGGATTCAACTGAACACTCTTTGTGAAAGGGGTCTTCTTTAGTACCAAAATGATGCTCATTGTAATCTCTTGGTTCTGTTCCATTTTTACCCTGGCAGAAGAAATTATATGGTAAGAGTTCAACTCTGCTGTGCAATTTAGCTTCTGTTAGTTTTACCTTTTGCATTTCTTCCAAGGATGAGGTATTTTTTTTGTCATGTTTCTACTTCTTCCTAAGCTGACAAAAATATCTTTTTAAAGTCTAACTCATTTGCCTTATTTTCCTTTAAAAAAAAACGAAGAGGTAACAGGAGTATGGCAAAATACAGGGTAAACCAAAGAGGTGGCCAACGTGTAAAGGATATTTTGTAAATATTTTGTAAAATTTTGTAATGAATAGTATTTTGTAAATAAAGAAATAAGTTAGCTAAAATTTCCCATTTTCCCTATGTATGGTGACTTAATTGATTACTTTTAGGACACTCTGTAAACATTCTTCAGTAGCATAGTTGAACATAATATTCCCAGAAGGTAAATTCTTATATTTTAAATGTAGATTATGATGCACAAAAATTAAAAAAAAAAAAAGAAAATGGGAATTAGGAACATATTATATGGTTCCAAACATTACAAATGAAAAATTAGGATAATTTTAATTCAAGTGTCATACTGACAATTTGTAGTAAGATTGGGGAGGGAAATCTTTGTGTAGAAATGGAAAATACCTTTAATATCAGTTAAGATCCCGTTTAAATTATTGCCGTTTAAATTATTGATTCCTGATTAAATATTGCAGCCTTGTCTTTGATATTTCTGTGATTTCTTTTTTCAAAGAGATTTTCCTATGTTGTTACTTTTTATTTGTTGTTTTGAAGGCAAGACAATATCAAGATGAAAAGGCACCAGTAAAGAATAATTTGTAAGAGTGGGATGCTTGGTACTAAGTATTTATTTTGTGTATAACTTGAATATAATGAAAATTAACACTTATTGACTATTTAGTGAAAGGCATATGTAAAAACTATTCCCTTTAGTCCTTGCACTAATCCTACTTAGTTATAGCATTTCAGGGAGGAGGACAGCCAGCACCCCATCCTTAGGTCAAGGAATGAGGAACAGCCCAGCACTCCATCTTTTAGGGCAGGGGACAGCCCAGTATCCCATCTTTGAGGGCAGGGGGAATCCCTGTACCTCATCCTTTAGGTCAGTAGAATAGCCTAGAACACTACCCTTTAGGGCAGGTACAGCCCAACACCCCATCCCTTAAGATAGAGAGACAACTCAGCACTCCATCTTTGAAGGCAGCTCACTGATCCTCATCTGGAGATAATATAGTCTTGGTTTACTTATCTTGAAATCATTAAGGTAGATTTAGACTCCATACTTTTCTTTCTTTAAAATGCAATATTTAGGCCAAGTGCAGTGACTCAAGCTTGTAATCCTAGCACTCTGGGAGGATAGCTTGAGCTCAGGAGTTCAAGACCAGCCTGAGCAAGGACAAGACCCTGTCTCTACAAAAAATAGAAAAACTAGCCAGGGTTCATGGCAGGCATGTGTAGTCCTAGCTGTTTGAGAGGCTGAGGCAAGAGGATCACTTGGGCCTAAGAGTTTGAGATTATTGTGAGCTATGATGACACAATAGTACTCTATCTGGGCAACAGAGTGCAATTCTGTCTAGAAAATAAAAAATTGATAATAAATAAATAAATGTAATATTTAGTTTAAAAACAAAGCAGGTTATGTCATACATAAGTCACTACCAAAGGTTTTAAACAGACTGCGTTATGGTCCATTATTTTACATCCAGAAAACACAGGAGACAGTGTCCTTTCAGATTCACCTGTGCAAGTTGCAATTTGCTCATTTTATCAGTGTTGCTGGGAGGGCTTCATTTGTTTCTGTCCACATGGATTTTACATTTCTCAATTTCTGTGTACCTCAAAACTTTCCTAATGACCCAAGCACCAGTCTGTATGATTGTTCCATTACTAAGTACATATATTCACACTTTTAAAAGGGTGCTGGCACCCACTCTCTATTAATCAACCTGTGGAAGAATTAGCAACCCGAAGAACTTTAATTAAATGTAAGGTCATGATCTTCCCCATATTTTTTTTCATAATTACCCACAGAAGACTTCATTAAGCTCTAATCGCTTTGCAGTGAAAACACTGCCCTCTAACACCAGTGGCTAAAGCCAAGGTGTTTAGCCACTGGTGTTAAATTTTTTTATTGTAGGAGCATCGTAGATACTACTGGGATGGCTTAGCATTCTGCATTTGTTTCCTTTGGGTTTCTATGTTTTTATGGTTTGTTTTTCCAAACATAATCATTTTATTTCTTGGAGTGTTTATAAATTGAAAGTATAGGAAATATTCTAAAAATTCGAATATTCTCCTATCACATGTCTAGAAAATGACGTAAGTACTGGCTTGTCAGCATGAAAGGAGAAGTTTTTTTTCCATCAATGTCTTTTGTACTATACCTTCTGAGTTAAATCATAATAAAGGTTAGGATAATAATAACTCATTAAACATATCTCATGTAACCAATGCTATGCTGAAAACTACATGTAACTCTCAGTTTTATAACACTTCACCACGGTCACTCATGTCTGACCACAGTGGCCCTATTTTTTCTCAGGGGCTCTCCAGTGTAAATGAAGACTTTAAAATAAAAAAAGAAATGGCAATCAGGGCTCATACCTGATTATTTTCCCTATCTCTAGATAAGTTTCGTAATGTTAATTAGTTGGAACATCACAGAACCTTAATGAGTACTTGATGATGATGAGAGCAAAGGCATCAAGCTGGATCATTGTGCCTGAAGTTTAATTAGTGCTTCATTATGCATCCCTAAATAAAAGAAACAATTCTTCTTGTTCTCTATACTATGTGCCAATTTAATGTTTGCCACTATTTTGCCAAATTCTCCTTTATATTCTGCAGTATGACCTATGTTATTAGAACCAATTCTCTGCATCTTGGGTGTTTTGTTTTGTTTTTTCTTGCCAGGGCTCTTTGGAGCCAAAACACAAATAACTTTAATATATTTTTAAATATGATTGTGCCAAGTTACTTGAACTTCTGAGTTATAGATTTCTTACCAGGAAATGAGGACAATGACAGCTACTTTTCCAGATTGTTTAAGAATTAGAGAGAATATGTATAAAATCAAGACCACAGAGTGTTACCTAATACAAGATTATGAAAAGGAGAAGAAGAATGGCAAAATCAAAGCCCTCTTCCCCTTATATTGTTGATAATGAAGTTGGGAAACAGGAGACAGGTAGCAGTACATTCAAAACTGTGCTGGGAAGAACTGGAGACTATAAATGAATCAAGTAAAACAAACACAATTCAAGGAGGAATTTGAAGAAAATGGAAAACCATACATTGCGTTTGTTTCATGTTAGTGTTTTTTCTTCCTCCCATAACATACACACATTCACACACATTTTTTACTTCAGTATTCTCACTTTTGTAGAATGGTTTCATATGGAAGGAAGTTTATGGAATATAATAATCTTCCCACTGGCATTTCCTTTTCTAAAGTATACGTGTGAATAATGCATTCATGTATATAAATACATGCACATGTGTACATATCTATATATATATATATACTTGCATTTAATAGCTCATTCTTTATTGTCCAATATTTTTATCTAAATAATATTTCCAATTTTTTTCTGATCCTGTAAACTTCAAAATTACTACAGTGAGTATTCATAGAATTGTACATTCTTCAAGAGAGGTTTATAAATTTCTAGATACAGATAACTTAGAACATTTGAAATTGCTCAGCCCAATGTATCTGAAAGAATAGTTATCTTCATTTATGCTATAAATCCTTACAGAACTTTTCCATTAAGTAACATTTTCTAATTATTGCTCTTCTTGGAGCCTTGCTGAAGGAATTTCTTAAACAGTAATATTAATAGAAAGAGGGTATTGGAGATGAATTTTCAAACTGATGTATACTTTACATAAGTAAGACTGGAAGCCCTCTCCAGAAAGGAGACTTAGGTTGAGCACTTTTGGAACTTTGATTCACCCCTAGCTGCAAATATCAGGGAATGTCTAGAACTATGATCAGGCATCCCCTTAAACAGTGGGAATTGGAGACTCACTTAACAGTGTTCCAAAGGAAACCTCAGGATTAAACAGTGACTCAAATCTTACCATTATCAGCAGGACAACCTTTGAAGAAAGATCACAAAAGAAAGACTTTGCAAAGACAGCACATAGAACTTAAGTAGAATGGAATCTAGATTCTATCATAGTCTGAATATTATGTTTCCAAAATATACCTTTTTTCCCTTGAGTTTTATTCTTTTCCATAACTCTTTATGTATGTAGAATATACTAGCTGAATACAAAATGCTTTAAACAAAAAAAAGAATTTCATACCAGCTCTCTGATAATTAAGCATTTGAGGTTAATAAAAATGCCTTTTTCTGCATTGTGCTTCAGTGTTACCTTGGGAAAGGGTTGGAACAATTTATTCCTGAAGACTCAGCATTTTCAGTACCTTAGCATCACCGCTGTAAATTGTATTTCAGGGAAGCAATTTACTCCAACGTCTAGTGCTCAGCTCCAAGCACTTCCTCAACCTCAACTAACAGTCTTTAAAATGCAGGTGGCAACCTGTGCTTGTCTCTGGAGGACATGCCTAATGCTCAAGACCCTCAGACTGCCTAGTGCTTTCCTTTAACTTGCAGCTGAAAGCCAGAGGAAAAGAATAATGATAATTTTCTATTAATATAATCTGGCCTTCAAATTCTGGTTGCTTCTGCAAAATTGTTATTGGCTCTTTTTACATGACAATAATTAATTACTCAGGGACTTGTGGAATATTTTATTCCTGTGAACAGTGAGAAGTAGTATCACTCAGAGCCATTTTTATGTCCAGAGCCACATGAGGCCCTGCAGGAAGGATGCCTTATTTCATACATTGGACCAGCAAATGACAATCTAATAAATACAGTCTTAGGGCTGCTCCTGTTTTTGAAACTTAATATGTTTATTATCATTCTTTTACATTCTGATATTTTCTTGTTTCTTAATATTATCAACTTTAAGTAAAATGTAAGACTTATATGGAAGTCTTATATCTCTATCTTATAAAAGACATTCCCAGTTAGAAAAAAGTAGTATAATAAGCCCTATACATTGGTCATTCAGCTTTAACAATTATCTACAAACAACAAATGGTGTTCAATTTATCTCTTTTCCCCACTTCACTTCTCTTTTCCTATTAGCAGACTTTAAGGCAGGCATCCTCAAACCACGGCCTATGGGCCACATGTGGCCGGCCTAGGACATTTATCCAGCCCGCCAGGTTTTAGCCACCACTGCCTGTCCTTCTTAGCAGCCAATTCATCCCAGGGCTCACAGTCTGGTGCTCCAATGGTCTGAGGGCCCCCTATTTAAAAAGTATGAGGACCCCTGCTTTAAGGCATGCTCCACGTTTTGTATCATGTCATCTATATGTCTATAAATATGCCTAAGATGTAATAATTAATCACAACTAAACATAACTCTAATACTTTTCATACCTTATAAAATTAGAATTCTCAAAAAATTAAAAATATAATTTTAATACCTACAATTAATTAATATATTCATGATTAAGCCAGTATGATTAAAAGGTTGGTTGAATGTTAATCAGTCTGATATAAGCATTCCACATTGTATATCAGATCAGCACATTACACCCCATAAATGCATTAATGTACACAGTTATGATTTGATAAAGAAAAAAAGAATTTAAGAGAACTGAGAACTTTTACTTCTTTCAGTGATAGAATATTATTGAACTTATTTGGATTGCTTTAGACTTACACTTTCATTGCAAACAACTTTAAAAAGAGCAAAATACATAAAACAGACATTGATCAACAAGTAGATGGGGTTATGATCAATAAAGATGGGGTTATGATCAATAAAGGAGGAAAACCAAGTGAATTGAGTCTTAAAATCACGATGGCTGGTAGAGGCACTTTTGAAAAGTGGTGCAAGGGAAGAGATCCCAAACAAGATCATGGTGAAGATCCAGAGAACACAGACTGAGAAGGGGAGAAAGCTGAAATTTGAGGGGCAAAATAGTGAAAAGATAGTTGTTAGGTAAAGAAAGAAATCTTTATACCTGTGTGTGTGCCATTTCTTTGAGCTCTTGGCTAAATACTAATTTGCATATGCATGTTTGAAATTCCTGAGTTCAGGCAAAGAATGACCTCTGTGGAGGTGCAGGATATACACATTCTAAACTTCACACAGGTCTAGGAGATAATTTCATTCCATGCAGCATGAATAGAGATATTCTTCAACTACTCAGACCATTTGATAGTAAGCCAACAAGGATTATTTATGCCTTCAGAGAGCTAATTGCCTTAAGATTCTAGTCTACCGCAGAACTTCCCTAATGAAATTTAAAGACAAACCACAGAAGGACCAAGCTGATACACAGATTACTTACTGCCTATCAAAGCAAACTTCAGCACACTCGGATAAAAGACAAAACTCCCAAACATTCAACAATGGAATGCTCACAATGTCTAGGAGTGGGTAGTGATGGGAAGGGGGAGGGACATGTAGGGTCTAGGTAGTTTATTTCTTTTTTATTAGTTAATATTTTGTTTCTTGAGCTCAGATCTTGTTATGTATTTTCACACTGTGGAAAGTAATTAAGCTGCATTCCTATAATATGTACATTTTCAGTATGTTCTCTTATGCCTCAATACTATTCATATGAAGAGGCAACACATTATGACCCATAACCAAGAGAATAATCAGTCAATAGAAGTAGAACCAGGAATGTGAAGGCAAGGAATTAAAAACAGCTATAATATATATTTTGAGTACTTAAACTTGCTCTAGGATTTAAAGGATAATACGAACATAATGAAGATTAAGACAGTCTAGTGTTTCTTTGTTGTTTTTATTCCTAAGGGGTCTGTCTATTTCTGTCAGTGGAGTGTTGAAGTCCCTCCCCATGAGAAGTGGTTGTTTATTTCTTTTTTTAGTCTAGTAATATCTGTTTTATGAATCTAGGTGGTCTGGTGTTAGTTGCATGTGTATTTAGGATTGTTATATATTTAGGTTCAGTTGATCCCTTTATCATAATAAATGAAATCTTTGTCTTTTCTTTTATTGTTGACTTAACATTTCTTTCATCTGATATAAGAATAGCTATTCCTGTTTGCTTTTGATTTTCATTAGCACGGAATATTTCTTTCCATGTTGAATTTATGAAAATCTTTAAGAGTTAATTGGGTTTCTGGAAGAAAACCAAATATACAATTTGGGTTGTATATTTTTATCCATTTTGCCATCCTATATCTTTTAAGTGGGCATTTAGATAATTTACATTCATTGTTAATATGGTATGTAAGACAGTTCCAGTCACCCTGATGATTATTACCTAGTTGATTTGTGTTCTTCCTTGTGTTACTCTTCTATAAGAACTGTAGGGCAGCACCTGTGGCTCAGTGGGTAGGACGCTGGCACCATATACTGAAGGTGGCGGGTTCAAACCTAGCCCCAGCCAAACTGCAACAGAAAAATAACCAGGGCAGCTCCTGTGGCTCAAAGGAGTGGGGCACCAGCCCAATATGCCAGAGGTGGAGGGTTCAAACCCAGCCCCAGCCAAAAACTGCAACAACAACAAAAAAAAAAAGAAAAGAAAAACCAGTGTGGTGCCTGTGGCTCAAAGGAGTAGGGCGCTGGCCCCATATGCTGGAGGTGGCAGGTTCAAACCCAACCCTGGCCAAAAACTCCAAAAAAAAAAAAAAAATAGGCAGGCATTGTGGCGGGTGCCTGTATTCCCAGCTACTTGGGAGACTGAAGTAAGAGAATTGCCTAAGCCCAGGAGTTGGAGGTTGCTGTGGTCTGTGATGTCATGGCACTCTACCAAGGGCAATAAAGTGAGATTCTGTCTCTAAACTAATAAATAAACAAAATAAAAAATAAAAGTGTCCATTGCCTATTTGTGGGATTCTGGCAATAGCCCCAAGTGTTTGCTCCACTCTGCTTTTATTGATGTCTATTTGCCCAGAGGGGTAAGATGGGGGGAGAACAAAGACACCAGCAGTTTCTCTAATTGAGCATATCATCTTCTATTATTATTATTTTAAACCTTAAGAAATCTGAAATGTGAGCCTTGTATTTGGAGAGTTTCCTGCTTGAGATCACACACACAGATTTCTAGGGAGGTGTTAAACTCTGCTAGTTCCCTATGGAGTAAAAGCCCACCAGCTTTGCTCTCCTCTAAGGAATTAATGGGAGGGAGGAATTTTCCCCCCATCACCACCACAGAGGATCTTCCTCTGTGATAAAGGATATAAGCTCTTCAACCCATATCTCAGGGCTCAAGCTACTTCCTAGATCTTTGCCCCAGGCAAATGCAAATCTCCACAATCTCTGCTTTGCCTGTTTACTAGGCAGAAAATTACCCAGTGAATGTATCTCTTTCTAGGCTTCTTCTTTGACCATTTTTCCTCAGAGTACTCACAGACCCAGCAGGGGTGTTTGTAAGCTATATTCCCAACAGGCTAAAATTTCAGAAAAGGCAGGAAGCTTGCTAGCAATGGCTAGCTTAAATGTAAACTAGTTGACTTTTCTTTGTTCTGACTCACTCAGCTTACTTTTTTATTTTCCTCTTTTCTGGGGGTACTTTCCTTTGCCAAGAATGGTGTCTTCAGTCCCCATTCTCCCAGCACCAGGTAGCTGGGACTACAGGTGTGTGCTACAGTGCCTGGCTAGTAATTTCTATTTTTAGTAGAGATGGGATCTCACTCTTGCTCAGACTGGTCTCAAAATCATGAGCTCAAGCAATCCATCTGCCTCAGCCTCCCAGAGTGCTAGAATTACAGTCATGAGCCACAATGCCTGGCCCTAATTTTTACTTTTGAGTGATTTTATACTGGTGAGTATCAACCATTCTTTTTGATTTTTAGAGCACTTTTGGACATTTCTAGTAGGGCAGGTCTAGAGTGACTAATACCATTATTGTTTGCATACCTTGGAAAGACTTTATATCTCCTTTATTTATGAAGCTTAATTTTGTAGGACCACAATATTTTTGACTGACAGTCTACGAAGACTAGAGATAGGATACTAATCCCTTGTCTCTTGTATGGTTTAGCTGAGAGCCAAAGGTCCTTATCTAACAAAGTCAATTCCATAAGAGAAAAAGAAAAAGTTTCATGTAAATAAAAGTAAAGTCAAAAACAAGAAGTGACAGCTTTGTCAGATGAGAAAGAATCAGTGGAAAAACTCTGAAAGTATGAAAAAAGAGTGCAAACATTGCTAAAGAATCACAATAGCTTTCCAGCAAGGGACTCCAATGAAAAGGAAATTTTTGAAATGTCAGATAAAGAACTTAAAATATTGATCTCAAGTGAGCTCAATGAGATCTAAGAGAAAGTTGAAAGCCAACACACACAAACTCCCAAATGCAATTGAGGATATTAATGATAAATTCACTAAATGAATTATTGCTTTTCTTAGAATACATATAAATTCAAAACCTGAGCTCTATTTATTATAGTTTTCAATATTTTTGTCTATTTGTTGGTAACCAATCAAAAACTTCTACACTAACAGCATTCAATTAAATTATGCTATTATAATTATATTTCTGTCAAATTTGCCTTGCTTTTATAGTAATGTTATTTTCTTATGGTTTGATAGCATATTATTTAGCACAATGAGGTTCAAAATGATTGCTTCTATAAAGTTTAATTGATCTTGGTTTCATCAGAACTTTTGGCCTTGAATTCTGTTTGTTTGTTTATTTTTTCTTGAGATAGACACTGCCTTTCCTTTCTTTTATATCCAGTTTGAACAGGCCAGCCTTGGTGTATGTGGCTGGAGCCCTACCCACTGAGGTACGGGCACCACCTGCCACTTTCCTTTCTTTTGTGTGTGTCTGTGTATGTGTCTATCTTCACTAATCTTTTGTTTTTCTAATTTTCTTTCTTGTAAAGAAGACTTCTATTACAATTATAAATTAACATTTTGGTTCTTCATGGGAGTATTTAAAATTTATTTTAATTGCTATAACTTTCATCTTTTGTGTTCTCTGATTAAAGAAAATAATTTTGATAGTTCTATTTTTTCCAGTGGCTTTATGGTCTTTGCCTTATTTTTGTTTGAGCATTTGAATGATTTAATATTAGTATGAATTATCTTTCATTTTTATAAAAAATATCCAACATATATTTCTCTGCATACAAATTTATGAACAAAACATTAAATTATGAACCTTGTTAAGAGGTTAATATTAAAGGTTAATATTAAAAATACTAACTTGTGGCTCGGCACCTGAAGCTCTGCAGTTAGGGTGCCAGCCACATGCACCAGGGCTGGTGGGTTTGAACCCAGCAGAGCCTGCAAAACAAAAAAACAAACAAAATAGCTATACTTTGTGGTGGGTGCCTGTAGTTCCACCTATAAGGGAGGGCTGAGATAAGAGAATCGCTTGAGTCCAAGAGTTTGAGGGTGCCATGAGCTATGATGCCATGGTACTCTAACAAGGGCAACATAGTGAGATGCTGTCTCAAAAAAAAAAAAAATTAACTTTTTTTCTAAATCTGTCAAATATTCTCTGTCAATATAATCTCAAATTGTAGATCTAAGTAATTAATTCTTTTTTCTGCTTTTATATCTTACATAATCATAAATTATTTGTAGATTTCCACATAGAAATGATAATATTTTTCTATTAGAATTGTTTTTGCTTTTAAGAATGTGATATTCTAATTGTTATATTTTAACTATGAAAAATCACTGCAAGCAAGTTATAATACCTTGAATTTCTGTTCACTTCATGATGAAAAAAATTCAAGTTTAAGTGCTTTACTGTATCTTACAACTGTAACTATTATTTCTCACTTACCTCTTATTTTCACTAATTACTGGATGCATCTTTATTCAAGCTGCATTTTTCTATTATCCACACTTGCATGGTTTAGGGATTTACATGTTCATTTTTCTCTCCAATTCTAGGGAAAATTTTAATAGCCTTTTGATGATCTGTGAATTTTATACATTAGAATGAATAGATATTAAGGGTAGGGGTTAATGCATTTTTTTACTTCTCAGATATCATATTAACTATCAAACATAAAAATATAAAGCAATTTCAGCCCACCACCAGATCTTTGATTCTATTTTTCAGTGTATGTGCATAGTTCCTTACTCAAATTTAGCCACCTCTCTTTCATCTATTGATTTTGCCTGCCTTGAATTTTATGTATTGGAATAATACATTATGAACCCTTTTTTATCTCATTATCTCAACATTATGTCTTGGACTTTATGTAAATAAAACCACACAGTTCTTTTGTGCCTAGTTTCTTTTGCTCAACATAATATGTTTGAAATTTATGTGTTATTGAAGTTACTAGTTCTTCTTGTTACTAAATAGTATTTCATGGTGGGGTGGTGCCTGTGGCTCAGTGGGTAGGGTGCTGACCCCATATGCCAAGGGTGGCAGGTTCAAACCCCACCCTACCAAACTGCAATAAAAAAATGGCTAGGCATTGTGGCAAGCACCTGTGTTCCTGGCTGCTTGGGAGGCTGAGATGGGAGAATCACCTAAGCCCAGGAGTTGGAGGTTGCTGTGAGCAGTGTGGTGCCACAGCCCTCTACTAAGGGGAATTTAAAAAAAAGAAAATAGTGTAATTTATTTATGTATTCCCTTGATAATAGACATTGGGGTCATTTCTAGTTTATTATTAGGAATAAACATTCTGTAAGAAACATCTGTGAACACATGCATTCACTTGTTTTATGCACATATTTAGGAATAGAATAGATAAGTTACAGGATAGGTGCATGCTTATTATAAATGCTCAGTCAATTTTCAAAATTATTGCATCACTTTACACTACTTTCAGAAATTTATGAAAGTTCAAGTTCTACTACAACCTTATCAGCATTTGGTGTTTACAAGTGTTTTTCTCTTGTTAAATTTTACTTCTTCTGTTTGGGTATGTAGTAATATCTCATCATGATTTTAATTTCTATTTTCTTGACAACTAATTGTGCTGAGTAACTTTTCATCATCTTATGGGCCATTAAGATATCTTATTTGTAAAATTATTTTTCAAATAATTTATTTATTAATGACAATTTATTTTATTATTGTCTTTTGTCAAATATATACATTGTGTATATTTTCAGGTTTTTAATTTTCTTTATAATGCTTTGTTTTATTTTAGCAGAGTATTTTAGTTTTGTTTATGCCCAATTTATTGTTCTTTTTATTTTTTTCAGACAAAGTCTCACTCTATCACCCTGGGTATAATGTTGTGGGGTCATACATAGGTCACTGCAACTTCAAACTCTTTGGCTCAAACAATCCTCTTGCCTCAGCCACCACAATACCTAACTAGTTTTTTCCTATTTTTTAGTAGAGATAGAGTCTTACCCTTGCTCAAGATGGTCTCAAACTCCTGAATTCAGGCACTCCACCCACCTTGGCCTCCCAAAGTGCTAGGAATATAGGCATTAGCCACCACATCCAGCCATGTCCAATTTATTGTTTTATTTTATAGTTAATATATTTTTTGGCCTAAGAAATCTTTTCCTAATCCAAAGCTGTAAAAGTATTCCTCTATATTTTCTCTAAAAGTTGTATAGGTTTAGTTTTCTCGTTGAGATATATTGCCCATCTCAAATAAATTATGCATATGGAATGGTAAAGGACTACATAGTATATTAATTTGAGTTCTTCTTCAGGTGGCTCCTGTGCTAATTGAGTGCAGGTGATTTATTAAAGAAGCATTAAATGTTCTTAGGAGCAACCAGTAAGGTAATGAGGAAACAGGACTAAAATGGAAAAGAAGCCAAGTAAGACTGCCATTTCTAATGAAGTCTCAGATTCAGCCTGATTTTAAAAGGGACTCTGGAATCTAATTACACCACAGAGATGACCTTTTTGAGGCAATGGATGTAGATTGTCACCTGCCACTAGTCATGCACCAGCTGCAGGCTGCCTGTTTGGGACTGGGGATTAAATCTTTTAAGCACTATTGATTCTTCTTAGGATTCTTGAAAGGTGAGATAAGTGTCTGATGGCAATCATCAGAGAGTCTCACTTACAAGTCATTAGTAGCAAATAGTGCAGAAGTGGAGAAAGTGGTGCACAGAGATGGTAAAAATATCCACAGGAGTCTGAATGGGGCATCAAGATTATCTGCTATAGGAATAATGCTCCTCACTCCCATACAGAGGGTCAGTCTCGTTAGCACTGTTTGTTAAGAAGACTTTCTTCACGTTGCACTGTTGCCTTTCTAGACCATGAAAGGAACAGTTATGTGTTTGCTTCTAGATCATCTGGTCTATTCCAGGGATCTTTTTATTTATCCCTATACCAATATCACACTGTCTTCATTACTACAGATTGAGAGTAAGTCTCAAAATCTGGTAATATAAATCTTCCATTTGTGGTCATTCTTCAAGATTAGCTATTATGTATTTTTGTATTTCTATATAAATTTTAGAATGAATTAGCAATTCCGCTGGTTTTTTTTTTACTGATATTACAATGGAATCTGCAGATGAATTTGGAAAGTTATTCTTTGGATACCTTAAGAATAGTCTTGCAATTGATGAACATGGCATATCTTACCATTGTTAGGGTCTTCCTTAATTTTTTTCAGCAATGTTTTGTAATTCTCAATGCATACCTTAATTTAGTACTGTGATTTCATGTTTTGATATTATTGTGAATAAAATTGTATTGTTATTTTTACTTTCCCCATTGCTGGTTGGTACTATACAGATAGTCGATTAATTTTATTTTATTTTATTTTATTTTATTTTATTGAATGGTAACTATGTACATTAATCCACTTCTAGGGTACAGTGTGGGGTTTTCACATGCAATCCGAAATACTTCCATCAAACTGATCAACACAGCCTTCATGTCATTTTCTCAGTTATTGTTTTAAAACGTTCTGATTATACCCTTAGAGAGTTTCACTTGTACCCCTGTAAGATAAACCTCAAAAATGGTCCCTCCAATCCCCCTCCCTCCACCCATTCCCCCTCCCCCCCCCACATTCTTAGGCTATTTGGTTATAGCTTTCATATAAAAGGTATAAATTAGTTTCATAATAGGGGTGTGTACATTGGATACTTTTTCCTCCATTCTTGTGATACTTTGCTCAGAAGAACATTCTCCAGCTCCA
>CAUYQV010037067.1:0-44298 GCA_963574575.1 Galagoides demidoff
CCTCAAAAATGGTCCCTCCAATCCCCCTCCCTCCACCCCTTCCCCCCTCCCTTCTCCCTCCCCCCTCCCCACATTCTTAGGCTATTTGGTTATAGCTTTCATATAAAAGGTATAAATTAGTTTCATAATAGGGGTGCGTAAATTGGATACTTTTTCCTCCATTCTTGTGATACTCTGCTCAGAAGAACATTCTCCAGCTCCATCCATGTGAACATGAAGGATATAAAGTCTCCATCCTTCTTAATGGCTGTATAGTATTCCGTGGTGTACATATACCACAGTTTGTTGATCCATTCATGGATCAATGTGCACTTGGGCTTCTTCCATGACCTGGCAATTATGAATTGGGCTGCAATCAACATTCTGATACAAATGTCTTTGTTGTAATGTGAAACCAGTCTTCTAAGTGAAGTATCTCAACAATGGAAAAACAAACACCACATGTACTAAATACTAAACTGGAACTAGTTGATCAACACTTACATGCATGTATGGAAGTAAAAATTAATGGAAATTAAGAAGGTGGGACTGGGGAGAAGGGTTGAGTGAACTCACATCTAACTGAATCAATGCACATATTCTTGGTGAAGGATACACTTATAACTTGGACTTAAAATGTATAAATGCAAATTTTGTAACCAAAATGTGTATACCCCTGTAAGTCTCTGAAATAAAAATGATAAATGGTAGCATTATAAAATAATAAAAATAAAAAAGCCTATACTAATAAAGACAAAATCAAGCAATAAAATAATGAAAATAATTACAAAAAAAGAAAACAAATCTTGATGGATAACTCTAAAAACATTTCAGTCATGGAAGAAGCCCAAGTGCCAATTGACCCACAAATGGATCAATAAATTGTGGTATATGTATACCATGGAATATTATGCAGCCTTAAAGAAAGATGGAGAATTGACCTCTTTTGCTTACATGGATGGAGCTGGAACATATTCTTCTTAGCAAAGTATCTCAAGAATGGAAGAAAAAGTATCCAATGGACTCAGCCCTTCTATGAAACCAATATATAGCTTTCATAAAGCTATAACCCAAGAATATAGGGAAAGGGGAGGATGGATGGGGGGAGGGTAATTGGTGGGACCACACCTACTGTGCATCTTACAAGGGTACATGTGAAATTTACTAAATGCAGAATATAAATGTCTTAACACAAATGCGGTGAAGGGTATGTTAACCAGTTTGATGAAAGTATTTCAAATTGTATATAAAACCAGCACACTGTACCCCCCTAAAAAAATAAAAATAAAGAACCCCCCCAAACCATTATAAAGTAGTCAAAGGAGGCAAACGCTTCAGATTATCAGGACAAACCAGTAGTTTGGAAGACAAACAATTCTAGTTTATGGTCAAGTTTCTCTCCTCCCCTTCCAACTCCCCAAATGGATCTTTATCAGGCAGGTGCCATTCCGACTTCCTCAACTAGAACAGAAGAATAATGAAGATGTTCAGAGCTAGACAGACTGTCACTGTATCCAACCAGCCTAGACTGGGGAAAAATTCAGTGATGCTATTGGACTCAATAAGCCAAGGCTCGTCCACTCTGATGTTCTGGTTGGATGGAAGGATAGGACTGCCATAACAAAGTACCACAGACGGAATGGCTTAAAGAATAAACATTTATTTTTCCATGATTCTGGAGGTTAGAAGTCCAAGATCAAGGTGACGGCAGGTTTAGTATCATCCTGAGAGCTCTCTCTTTGTCTTGCAGATAGCTGTCTGCTTTCTCCATCTTCACATGGTCTTTTTTCCTAAAGCTGTGCATATCTGTGTCTGAATTTCCTCTCTTTTATAAGGATACCAGTCGTATTGGATAAGAGCCCATCCTAAAGACCTCATTTTAGCTTAATTACCTCTTTAAAGACTTCATCTCCTAAGTTCTGTCATATTTTAAAGTACTGGGACTTTGGACTTCAACATATGAATGGCGGAATGGGGTTGACACAATTTATCCTCTAACAGTAGGGCAGGGTGGGCCAGCATTAGGGAGTGAAAACTCTAGTTTGAAGAAATAAGTTTTTATTAATTTTAAGAAATATGTTTTTATTCATTTTAAGAAGGAATAGCTAGAGAGCCAGGTTTTCAGGTGCCAAGTGGGAGTCTGTAGGGACCTTTAATCAACGTGTGGATTGATCTGTTTTGAGCATGTGGCAGTCTCTACATAGAAGGTAAGGAGGGAAGATCAGTTCAGGAGAGAGTGAGTCTTCCTGTGTCTGGGGCTAGAGATGCACCCAGAGCAGGATGAGACATAAGGATGAAAAGTAGACTGAGGTCGGATTCTACAAGGCTGCAAATTGCAGGTGGAAGAATACAGCCCCTTATCCAGCAGGAGACAGATGAGTGAGTAAAAGTTGCCCAGATATTTTCTTTTCTGGTGAAGGTGTCTTTCAAAGACAGAGTCGGAGTGAGGTGGAGGCCCCCTGCCCTGGGACATGATATTGTTGCAGTGGAATTTCTGGGACTCTGGTGGGGAGCGGCAGCAGTGACAGAGGCCAGGGCCTCTGAGGCACTTCTGCAGCCCCCTCCCACTTTTGTAGTGTTCTCTTTATACCTGTAAAACTTGGTCTTTGGAGTTGGTTTACTCAGGAAAGTGGGATGGGTGCAGGAGGTGGGATTGCAGACTAGAGAGAGGTAATGATGTTCAGAGATGTCAGAACATTTTCCCAAGTTGTGCACATGTGAAGGAACCAAGGCAGGAACAGCTGTGACGGGAGATAGGTGTAATGGAGCAGAAGGGCTGGGCCAAGGTAGGACACTGTGCGACACGGCGGGACCCTGTGGGATGTGGCAGGATGCTGTTGAACTGATGGTGCATTTCTCGGTTCAGAATGTGAGATATCCTTGCACGGTTCCAAGCAGCAGTCTCAGGCACATGTAGGTGGAATGATGTGGCCCCAGCCTTCTAGGGAAGCTGATGAAGAGCATACCTCTTAGGATGGGCAGGGCTGCCTCCCAGAGCTGATGACTTTTTCAGGACCTTTCTTGTACCCAGGCCTTGCCTGTTCCACCCAAGGATTAAAGGAGGCTCACCTCAACACCTCTGGGGTTGCAAGGCTTCCAACTCTAGGGCAGGAGTGAAAAGATGTGTGCAGGGTGGCACCTGTGGCTCAAGGAGTAGGGCACTGGCCCCATATGCTGGAGGTGGTAGGTTCAAACCCAGGCCCGGCCAAAAACTACAAAAAAAATAAAAATGATTTGTGCAGTGGGCTTGGCCTGGCATTTTGCTTTTCACAGAAGACTATGAGAAACTCGAGCTAGATGCAGAAAAAAGATGCCCAGACCTGGTTGCCTCTGAACAGGCATGTCCTTCCTTTGCTGGGCTGTAAAGCTGAGCTGGGCCAGAGAGGCTGTGGCCTGGGTGCTTCTTTTATGTGCATGGGCTAGTTTATGACCAAGTCTTTAAGCTTGTCTGACTCCATTAAGGACACTGGAAGAAGAAGGATAATAGGACCCAGCCCAGGGAATCAAGTCTAAGAACAATGGCCAATACTTACTTGTGGTCATTGCTGGTGTGTGTGTGTGTGTGTATGAGAGAGAGAGGAGAGAGAGAGATGAGATGAGAGAGGTTGAGGGAAGTTTCTTGAGTATCATCTTCCCCCAGGATATCTTAAGGGATAAGCAGGAGTACAGCAGGTCAGAGCTTAGAATTCCTCTCCCTGGATCTGAGCATTTGTTCTGGTGATAGTGGTGAAGCTGCGGTGAGCACAGACTCAAGTGCCACTTGGTGCGGTCAGTCACACAGACTCTTCATCATGGGCTATGCTGAGGAGGTGGTCTGGGGACATGTGTGCACAGGCCTTTGAAGGTGTCTGACAGCTGGAGCTTTTGTTGCTGGCAGAGGCGGAGGTGGGGTGGGGTGCTCTGAGCTGGCAGGGAGAGGTCATGTCATTGGTGGGAGGGCTCTGCTGGGGCCTTCACTGGCAGTAAAAGGGTTTTAATGTGGCCAAAGTGTGCGTAGCTGGGCTAGGAACTGAGTCAAAAGGATTGAAGATCCAAAATACCCTTTGACAGTTATTAGCTCTTTTGTTATTTTTGTGTGTGTGTTCATCTAGTTAATACTATAGTAACTACTTCAGGTTTAATTATGACAAATTGTTTTACGTTTTGTTTATACGAGAAGTACAGACCAGCTGGAGAGCTAATTGAATCTCTGCGTCTTAAATGCCGCTGGAGCTGGGAGGTCTCATAGAGATTGTTTAGTCCCCTTCCCTTCATTTGATTTCCTCAGAAAGTGGGGAGACTGACTCAGAATCTCCTGGTGAGGCAGCTGGGGGCCCCATGTCTCCCACCTCTGCCTACACTGGAGTGAGTATGGAGCTGAGGTTGTATCATCAGGAAGCCATGGGGGCTGGAGGCAATGGATCCTCTGTGTAAAGTACTCAAGCTGCAGTGACCAGCCAATACACCATCACAGTTTCATGGAGTGTGGTGGCTTGTAAGATGTTGCACACTTGATGTGTACTGCATCATCCTCTCTGACCTTCCCTTGACCCTGGGACCTAGGGGTTACTCATTGTATGGGGTGAAAACCTGCCTCTTGAAGGTCTGTCCCTAGGGCAGCAGTTCTCAATCTGGGGGTTAAATGACCCTTTCCCCGTTCACAGGGGTTGCCTAAGACCATTGGAAAACACATATTTCCGATGGTCTTGGGAACTGAGACACCGCTCCTCACGTGTGGGAGTCACCACAGGAGGAACTGCATTGAAGGGCGTTAGGAAGGTTGAGAACCACTGCCCTAGGGGCTCCTGAACATTCCTATTTCTTAGACTGACCATCTGTCCACGATCTCCCTCTCCTCTCCATCCCCCTACTGTCAGGATCTTTCCAGGAGCCTCCCTCTCTTGTTCTGTGCTTTTCCACCCCCTGTCAATTTCAGCTGGGTCTCCTGACCCTGGGTCAACTCATACAGCAAGTGTGGAAGAGGAAAAGGAAATGTGGCAGGGCAGGAGACCCCTGACGGGCAGCATGGTGGGTCACTAGCTTCCTCCTAGTCTGCTGGTGCTGAATGGGCCAGGGAATTCTAGACTGTGCTGCAGATGCAAACACTCCCACTAGCTCTCAGAAACAGAGGTTGGTTTCTCCCTCCCCAGTGAACTACGGTTCTGCTCCGTGTCAGCTTCGCTTCTGGACCCATAGAGCAGCTGAGCCTGGAACGTTGAGGGTCATCGTAGTGAGGGGAAGGGGCAGGAGACTCACAGGTGTCTTACATCAGGCTTCAATGCCCAGCTGAGAGTGACATCTCACATTCACAATTCATTGCCCAGAACACATCACAGGTTTTTCACTACCACTTAAAGGGAATCAGGAATCCCAGTCCCGGCATGCTCCTTGCAGGGAGACAGGACATCTGATCAGCAGCTCTCATGATGGCCCTCCTGTGTCACCCGACACTTTCTACCTCTCCAGGTGCCCATTCTTTGCCCCCTTTCTTGGCTACTCTGCCTTGGCTCAGCTCTTAAATGCAGACATGCTCCCATATGCTCTGATTATGCCCTCAGGTTTTTTTCTCTACCGTCTACTCCAAGCCCTTTTCTACATCTTTCTTTGCAAACATCTCCCAAATGTGTGTCTTCTCCCCTCCTGTCCCGCACCTGATCTTTCACCTGATTTCTGATCTAAACTTCAGACATGCACAAAACCAGGCTTCATCGATCTCATACAGAGCCTATCCCTTCCAGCGTTTTCCTACTTCAGTTCACAGAGAATCTGGAGGCTCAGACTCATATCTCTCAGCTGCAGCTGCTTTTCCAGGCACCCGCTTCCACCCGAGTGACTCCTTGGCTTACCCTCTCTACTAGCAGCTGCGCTCTTGGTGACCCTGACTGTTGTAGTTCTGAGCCACGTCCCTTGGCTGAAGTTGACCCCAGGGAATGGGGAGTCCAGATCTGCAGGGTGAAGAGAAGCACCCAGCGTCTTGGTCTATTGCCCTGCTGCGTTATCTCATTCTTTGGCATAAGTCTCCATGTCTGTATTTCCAGCCCCAATCTGTATGTTACAGCTAAATGGTTCTATTTATTGCCATCCAAGTTTTTGCTTGGCGGGGCTCAGTGTGTCTGACCTCAGCCTGCAGTGACAAGTAGCCACACCGGGTCTCAGACACCAACCTTCCTGCCATTTCTCAGCACCATCTCTTCCCCACTTTCTCAGCTGTCACACACGGACGTCTGCAATGCACGGGCAAGCTCAACCTGTGTTCTATTCCCATATTCTGCCTCTGCTGGAAGTCTAAGCCAAAGAACTATCCTGGGAGGGGTGGTCTCTTACCCTCTCTTATGTCTTGCAGTGGCCTCTGAGCCGCAGATCAGACCTACGCCTCAGTTCTTCCTGTGCTTCAAAGTCTTCCCTTGTCCTCAAAGCAGAGCACTAAACTGCCTCTATATCTAACAGTGGCGTGGTAATTGCTTTTCAGTTGTGTCATGTTGTAAGAAGGGGAACTGAGGTTTAGAGAGAACCAGTGACTTTGCTGTCATCCTATTGACTCCTCTAAGCCTCTCTGCCGGGTTTCTGGCCTCCAGTCAGAGCTCTTGTTCTGGTTTACCCCTGCACTGCAGATGCCCACGTCTGAGATGGCTGAGAAAGGGGTAAGCGATGGTGCTGAGAAATGGCAGCAAGCCTGGTGTCTGAGATCCAGCGTGGCCACTTGTCACTGCGGGCTGAGGTCAAACACACCAGGCCCCACCAACCAAAAACTTGGATGACAATAAATAGAGTCACTTAGCTGTAGCACACGGAGCCCAAGAAGAGGGTGAGGCATGGGAGAAGACTGAGTCCAAGAAGCTCTTGGCACATTAGGCTCGGCAATGCACTCACCCCGTCTCTGTGCAGGCCTGATTCAGTTTCTCCCGGGCAGCTGGGGAGCTTTGCCTCAGATGCCTCCTGCGGCCCTGATGCCCTGGCAGTCCTGATGCTGCAGCCTGCTGTCTGACGGGCCCTGGGAAGCCTGGCCAGACAGCCGCAGGGCCCTGGCAGTGTGGGAGGTGAGAACTCCATGTCCCGGGCCTGGCTTGGTGCTGCCCCGTGGGGGCCAGCTTTTGATTGGAAGATCCCTGGATCTTAGGTTTATAAACTGAGGTTTCTAGGCCCTTCAGTTATTGGCGAGGTTAGTAATTCAGTTCTTCACTTTTGTCAGCCTTCGCCGGGGTGGGGGGGTGCACAGACAGGTTCAGCGGTGAGGCAGGATGGCTTCCCCAGGAAGCCAGAGGACGTAGTAGCCTCTGGGTGCTGCCCTTCTGCTAATGGAGGACTGGGTCCTGAGACTGCTGACCTGGTGGTAGGGACTGCAGGGCTTCTGGAAACAGAGGCCTCTGCCTCGGATCTCCAGGGCAGTAGCTCTCATATCTATAAGAGTCCCTTGCTCTTCCTGATCCCCGAGAGTGTCCTACCCCTCTGGCCTAGTGTGGCAATTGTGGATGCCGGATGGAGCCCATTTTTCCTCTCTCGCCTCCTGTCTAGAAACCTCACCTTCAGTAACTCTGCCCTTGTCACATGGTGCCTCTGTTGTTCCCAGAGGGGCCACACATGTTCTACCATGGGGCCTTTGCTCTGGCTGTCCCCTTTGCCGGGGTGACATTCCTTCATGTCCACTTTGCCCCTACCCCACCTGCCTCTAGCGTCTGCTCCAGCCTCACTTTTCAGCACACCTGGGCCGTCCTGTTTAGTCTGTAGCCTGCCCTGCCCCAGCACACACGGTTCTGTGTACCCCACCCTCTGTTCTCTTTGTGTCCCAATGTGCTTATTCCCTTGGGACACCTGCATAACTTACACTACATATTTACTATCTAATGTTTTTAGTATCTTCCTCCCTCCATTGGAGTAGAAGCTCCCTGAGTACAAAGATGTTTGTTCAATTCACTATAAGACCAGTGTTTGGTATATAGTAAGTACTCAGAAAAAAAAATTGGTCAGGCCATTAGGTGGCTGGGCACTGTGGTTCATACCTATAATCCTAGTACTCCGGGAGGCCAAGACAGGAGGATTCCTTAAGCTTAGCAGTTTAAGACCAGCTGGAGTGAGACTCCATCTCTACTAAAAATACAAAAACATTAGCCAGGTGTTATGGTGTACACCTGTAGTCCCAGGCACTTGGGAGGCTGCGGTAGGAGGATTATTTGAGCCCAGGAGTTTGAGGTTCCTGTGAGCTATGATGCTACAGCACTCTACCCAGGGTGACAGAGACTCTGTATCAAAAAAGAGAAAAGTATTATCAAAAGGGGATCATGATAGTAGCCAATCCCACCTTGGGGGAGCATCAGGAGAGTCTACCAGCACTGTCTGGAAACAGGCTTTCAGAAACGTGGGCCCTACTGTTTAATGTCACTCAGAGGCTGGAGACCTACGGCCAGGAAAGTGATGAAGGCCACACCAGTGGGGAGGCCTCACTGTGGTAAACAGGCAGCCTCTGAGTGTGACACAGGCCTATACTCCAGCTGGTGTCATCAGCAGCTCCAGTGGCGGTGTTTACCATGTTCAGCATCTGGAGCTACCATGGGCTGAGCCGCAGGTGGGTTGTAAATACTGATGGTTAATGAGCTAATGTGCACAGAGGCTTTCCTAGGTGGGATGGGATGGGGCGGAGTTGCCATTATAAGCTGGGAAGAGGGATGGCCACGGTGAATCATAACTGTGCTGTGGATGTCTGGGGCACTGGAGTGTCCAGGCAAATGAATGACATGTTTAAAAACTGGAAGAAGACTGACAAATACTCTCCTCATCTGGACCATGCCTCATAGCTGGGTTGCTGTGGGCTCAAAGGTTAGAATGGGAGACCTGTGGACCTGGCGGACCTCAGACAGCATGTCTATCAATTGGCTGCTGAGAGTTGGAAGCCACTTACAGACCCGGCCATTCTGCTGCCCTTCGTGCCTTTGACCTTCCTCATTTCCCTCCTCCAGTCTTCCCTTCTCAGGCCCTGGCTAGCCAAGGCCCTGGGTTCAACATAGGCCCTAGCACATGTGTGGTCTGACCAAGCTGTGAGTGTGGGCCAGTGCTCAGCACTGCTGATTGCTCTTAAATGTGATCCGAGTTATCTCAGGAGAGGAGGCCTACAGGCCAAGGCTGATCTAATCCTTAGGAGGGATTCTGCAGTGGAAAGAGATCCACTTCCTGCTAACATAGTGATATAAGCATCTTCTAAGTCATATAAGAGAGGAGTGACAGGCAGGGCCCTAGGACAGTGCCTAGGTGGTCTGCACTCAGTGTGTAGCTGCCTTGTGAGACCATCCTGCTTTTCTCTGCTGTGTGTGCACACTTTGCAGACTGTTCACTGTCACGATCAACCAGAACTTGGGGTTGAGGTGGGAGGGCCAGGCCTGAGTCTGAGTGGAGACAGTACTGTGTGTAAGAAGTACGGTGTCTCTGGAGTTTGGAAGGACTGCAGGACTCAGGAAGGAGAGAAGAGCCTCCCTTTTCACACATGCCCTGGGTCAGGAGGATGGACTTTTATACTTCAGGGAGTCCCTCTCGCCTAAGAGGGGTAGAGAGGCTAGACCTTGGACAAAAGCAAAGCACTTAGTGAGAAAAACGGGAATGTTACCAGGATACTTTCAGAGGTAAGTGAAAAAAACCAACCCAACAGATATTAAGCAAAGTAGGGGATTTATTATTGGATTAAAGTCCTGGGGTAGAGGCTTGGCCCAAATGACACCACTGGGGCTGTTCACACAGGTCCTTGGCCCTGCCTGCACTGCTGCTGGCTTTGTTCTGCAGGTGTCTCTGACCTGGGGCTGGAGAAATGTCTGCTGACAGCCTTAGACTCACATGCTACCCAGTTGGCACCAACAGTGGGACAAAAGAGACTTCTGTGGCCCAGCTCATGCAGAGAAGACATAGAGCTGGTGTTGTGTGGGTCATTTGCTGTTGCCTGAGCAATGCCTGTTGCCAATAGGTGGGGCCACAGCAGGTGAGGGGCTGAGGACTCCCCAACTGATAGAGCTCAGTGGCCATGTGAAGCTGATGTGTGCACAGTGAGAGCCACGGCAGGGCTCCATGTATCAAAGACAACCCCTCGCTGAGCCTAGACAACCTCCAAACTGTAAGAGGTGATAAGTAATACTATGACTAACATATCCACATGTTGCCTGGCCTGGGCTCCCCTAGAGCAGGTGTCCTAAAAGAAGGGGAGCCAGTCCAAAGGTATGTTAACGTAGTCGTAGTATCAAATGCCACATATCTGAGTAAGGCAGCCTTTGACCTCCAGCTCTGACCACAACTGCACCAGACATCCTCAAAGAGAACCCTTAGCTGAGCCTAGACAACCCTCAGAACTGTACGAGGTAATAAAAAATAATAAATAATAATAAGTAGTTGTTCTATGCCACAAAATTTGGGATTTTTTTTATCAGCAATAAATAATGAGCGCTGTTGATATGGAAATCCCAGGGGAAATTTAACGATATAGAACTTTGAGATAAGCTTGGGCCATGGTTGCTTTGAAGCCTAAAATGCATTTTAAGAACAACAGTGTGGGCTGGAAGGAGGCTTCTCGGTGAGTAGGGTTAATGAGGACAGTCAAAGTGGGAGTTCAACAGGTGGTTGAATTTTTCAGGTGGAAGAGCAGAGGGAGTGGGACACTTTGGCTGACAGTGTTATTAACCACTTTGTCAGGAAGATCCTAGATGCCTCAGCAGCTCCTCTCTGGAGGGTGGGGATGTAGAACAGAGCCACCAGTTCTCAATTTCCACATCACTTTCTAAGTAAGTCCAGGTCTAGATCTGGAGGATCACAGCTGTGGGAGCCTTAATGGGGACTCCATCAGTCCTCATGGTCGGAGATGTTTTTGATGATGATTTTTCAAATCTCTTCAATGCCTCAAAGCCTTCCCTGACTGTCCTGTCCTCTTGGTAGGTCTCTTGGCAGCATTTCCCTCCATTGCCCTCTGGACAAATGCCCCGTGGGGCAGGCAGGGGTGCTCAAGATCCCAGCTGCCTTCTTTACTCACAGCTTCTCTTGCCTCATGGGCCTTTGCTGATGCTCTTCCTTCTGACGGAAATGCTATTCCCTCTGCCTTCTTCCCTCCCCACCTCAACCACTTCCCACTGGGACACAGACACACATTCCTACTCCACATCTACCTCTGCCCATCTAGCTGATGCCCGCTCACCTCCAAGATATCCATCCTCCAGGAAGCCTTCCATAACTGCCAGGACTGGCCGAGGCTCCTTCCTTCCTTGCACTTCCCTTATCACACATTTCTCTCACTCTTTTGTAAGCAGTTACTGGTTCCATCTATAACAGTGGTTCTCAACCTTCCTAATGCCGTGACCCTTTAACACAGTTCCTCATTTTATGGTTGGGGGTCACCGCAACCTGAGGAACTGTGTTAAAGGGTCACGGTGTTAGGAAGATTGAGAAGGACTGAACTAGAAGGTGCCTTCTCTGAAGGCGGGACTATGTTGGGCTCATCTCAGCACCTATTTTGTCCCTTACTTATCAGTCTGGAACCTCTTATCAGCAGGACCAGGCTCTCTCTTTTTCACCCATGGGCAAGAGCCCACATTTGGGCTGGACCGACTGGCTGATGGTTTTTCAGAGAGCAGAGACATCCTCATCTACACAGGTGTTAGTTTGCATCACGGATGAGAGTGTGGGCTCTAGAGTCAGCAGGACCTGGTTAAGCTGTGGCTCCTCAGTGTGGGCTCTGTGGAGAGGCGCTCAGCCCTTCTGGCAGGAGAGAACAAGCCAAGGAGCTTGGAGGGGAGCAGTTGGCTGATGGCAGCTTTGGGATTCTCGGCAATGTTTAGCCGAGCCTGCTCTCACCCTGGACTTCTCCCAGTTGGTGACTGAGCATGGCAGGGGACAGGGTCCTGGCTGTGCAGGCAATCTTTTCATGGGAACTGACTGGTGGGCACCTGAGATTTGTTTTAGGAACGTACTGAGGTCTGATGTCTCAGGCTTTTCTGCCCTTCCTCCCACCTTTCCTCCTGTAGACGTCAGCCTGGCGCTGCTGATTAAAGGCACCAGCTCATCCTCCTCCCATGCTCCATGTCTTGGCCCAGTCAATGGCTACCACTTCTAACTTGCCTGGGCATCCACTTCCCAGAGCACCAATGGGCACACTCTGTGACCTTAGCAAGCTTCTCAACTGGTCTTTGTCTCATCTATAAAATGAGTGTCTGGTAACAGTAATGGTTTCGTAAGTCAATAGTAGGCATTACATGAGATGTACAAGTTGTGTGTTTACTGTGGTTTTTGGCACATAATATGTACTCAAAAAGAAAAAACGTCAGCTCCAGCTGTGTATGAAACCTAACACCTGTGATCTGGTAGACCGGTGCTTTCCAGAGCACGTCTGCCCCAAGCACTCAGCATTTGGCTGAAGATGTGGCACAGGGTAGGTACCCAGTGAAAGCTCCAGGCCACTTGCCAGCTGTAGCGCACACCCAGTCCCTGAGTCAGTTTCTGTGAACCAACTTGCTTCCTGATACACAGCCTACGTGAGTAGAGACTCCCATGAGCTGGGCCAGGATGGGGACACATACAGCTGGCCACCAGTGGAGCTCTTTGTTGGTCATCCCTGCCAGCCAGGTGGGCTTCCTGACCCAAGAGCTGCCCCATGGCAGGGAGGATGGAGTGTCCTGTCCTCCTTCTCTGTGGAAAGAGGTCCCACATGTCCCTCTGGATAAAGCCAAGCTTCTGGTGGCCCTCTGGTGTGCTGGGCTAAGCCAACAGCCCAGTCCAAGAGGATGTGTGGTGCCTGGGCTTGGACAAGGCACTTGATCCTGGTTTGAACCCTTCCATGGCCAGAAAGTAATGTCTCAGGGTTGGCTCTTTAGGGGGCTGAAAGGAAATGGTGGAGGGAATTGAGTCCAAGACCCCTCATGTTCGGGGGGTCACACGTTATGCACTGTACAAAAACTTCTGTGGCCCAGGATTGCTGGGCCCAGACATCTGCCCTGGTGTGGTCCGTGAGCCCCTGGGGGGTCACCATGAATCTGCCCAGCCTTGCTCTGTGGGCAGAAAGTGCTGCAGACCTACGTGGCTTCAATTAGATGTCCTTGGACAGTTCATTTATGAGGTGAATATTTAGAAATAACTTTTGTTCAATATAGATGTTGCAAAAGCAATTTTCACCTTGGAATCTTTTCTGGCAGAAGGAATCCAGGCCTTGCCCAAGCTGACCTCTCTGGCTTAGGGAAAAAGCCCCCTTTCCTCTCTGGTTTCCTTGGAACTCTGGGCTGGGTGTCAGAGAGTCAAACACTCAGGAACAGTGCAGCCACCACAGACCACATGGTCCCACCTGTTGGACACTCAGCTAATCTTCACAGAAGTCGCTCTCAGTGGATGCCCTCAGTGACTCTAGGAGGGAGACCATGAGGACCTCCTGCCCCCAGCATGTTACAGACGAGGAATCAACTAAGGTTCAGAGGTAAAATGACTTGTGAGGTTCACACAGTTAGGGGAGCCAGGGTTTCAGTTCCTGCATCTGGATCTGAGCGTCCACTGTCCTGTCTGAGCGCACTTCCAGGAGAGGATCATTTAGACCACCAGAAGGAAAGCCTTCTTGTGAAATCTGCTGGCGGATTCTTTAATCTTTCATTAAAATACTTTTCCTGGACAGAATTTTGGGGATCCCAGCCACCCTTCTCTCCAGCTCCAGCCTTGAGAAAACTATGACCAAGCATAGTAACACTGACATCTTTTCCAGTTCACAAAAGTTTCCTCCAGCTCTATCTAAATACGTTATCTCTCGTGGGTATTTATAAACATATATATGCAAATAGAATAAATTTCAGAGGCCAGAAGTGCTACTGTCTGGTGACATCAACATGGAAAATACCAGAATGAGGCCCATGGAATGCTGGAGGTGATTCGGCTTCAGGTGGGCAATATACAGACAAGTGAGGGGGCCTCCCAAAAGCATGTGAGTGCCAGGGAGGGCTGGCTTCCTGAGTGTGGGACTAGCACAGTCACACAGGGTTCTGTGCTCAGCTGGGCCCTCTGCTTGGAATTTGTCTGCTGCACTTGCTGACTCGAAATTCTTAATAATTTTATTTTTGCATTGTGTTTTAAGTCAAGTCTGAGGGGCAGAGTAGCACATGTTTGGAGCCCTGGCTCCTGTGAGCTTCTCACCTGCTCCCAAAACCAGAGTACAGAGCTCTGATGCAGAGGCTACAATACCCCTGGGAGGTTCCCAGTTTGCTGCCATTTGGGGTGGTGGGCCCATGAGAAGGGAAGATGACTATTTTGACTTCCTTGCTGGGGCATGGTGTGAGGGTACAGAGGCTAATTGGAGGGGACCCCAGTAGGTGGTGAGCTGTGTGCAAACTGATACACAAGCTGGAGTCTCTGGGCACCTGTGCAGGTCTGTTTTTGCCTTGTAAGTATCCCTGCATTTGAGGGAGCATGATAGGAAGTAGCAAATAAAAAACACCATCGTAGGGGTATGGGGTGATTCTGATACTGCTATACGTGTGTCCTGGGGTTGGACAATTAGATAAATGGATGGCAGATGGCTAGGGCCTGGCTTTTACTGTCAGAGCAGGAAGTTACAGACAAGCAAAGAGAGAAAGCTAGAGTGACCTACGTTGTAATGGATTAGAGTTGGAGACGTCAGTATGAACTTGTGTTTTAGCTTACTGTAGATGCAGATGGATATGTATAGAAATCTGTGGATGTGTGTAAACACACAGGTTACTACACACACTTGGGTTTACTTGCTCTGTCAACTGGGAGCCTAGGGGCAAGGACACGTGAATAGCAACCAACACGTCCAGCACCAAAGGGCTGGTTTCTGATACTATCCTCTGGTGAAAGAAACTGTGGGCTGATTCTGGGACTGGGGTAAGGAATATATAAGATGAGTCTGGAGCATCTTATCATGCCATACAATAGGGAAAGGCTCAAACACTAACCAATCAACCAAGCAATCTCAGTAATGGGGAAACGTTACCGGAGTACAGTTGTTAACTGAAAGAATTCCCAATGGCCAAAGCTGGAATAGTATAAGCATTAAAATAAACAAAGTAGTTGTGTATTATACATAGTAACACAAGGTTCAAAGTCAATATCCATGAGGTCATACTGATATACATAAATAGTTAAATATAAAAATAAATGGGGGAGATAGACAAATCTCCCATATAGGAGAGTTCCAAATAATTTATGTCAATACTCTACCCTCAAAGAGGCAAAACATAACTCCATATCCCTCACCTATGGGCTGTGCACTGGGATCCCCAAAGAGTAAAGTGTAACAGGGTAACTTCACAGTGGAGAAACTTGGGAAGATGACCTTAGCCCGATGATAAAGGTCGACCTCAACAGTGATGGTCATAGAGTGGTTAGTAGATACCTCTGATATGATGTGATACAAATGACACTTTACCTCTGTGGTCTTCCTTCCAATAGCTCACAGCCCCAGTTTAATCATGAGGAAATATCAAACTAATCTCAACAGAGGGACATTTTACTAAATATTAGACTAGCACTCCTAAAACTGTCAAGGTCATCAAAACCAAGAAAATTCTGAGAAACTGTCATAGCAAGGAGCCCCAGGAGACATGAAGAGTGAAGGTAATGTACCCTGGATGGGGTCCTGACACAGAAAAAGGCGTTAGGGAAAAGCTAAGGAAATGTGAGTAACGTACGGGCCTTAGCTGACAGTAACGTATCATTATTGGCTCACGAGTTGTGACGTGCACTTTACCGACATCTGATGTTAACAGGGAAACAGGTGAGGAGTACATGCGACTCTGTACTAGCGCTACAACTTTATTCTATAAGTCTAAAGTTATCCTAACAACGTTTATTAAAACAAACACATAGACACCATAACAGTTCACGAGAGAGACTGTAGAAAGAACTAAAAAACTTTGTATTTTAATACTTGTAACAGCCCATTTTTCCTGCATTTTGAACAAGGTACCCTACATTTTTATTTTGCACTTGGTACTCAAATTATGCAGCCAGTGTTTGTGCCAGGCATTTAAGGCTGCTCTGGAGATGCAGTGATGTTTTTCATTGTAGTAATATTCTCTCAGGCCTTCCTCTGCCAGGACCATCATAGGGTTATTCTGGTAGAGGCATGGGTAGATGTTTCTCTCAAGAGGGTATAAACCAGGCATCCTCAAACTACAGCCCATGGGCCACATGTGGCCCGCTGAGGACATTTATCCAGCCCACTGGGTGTTTTTGCCACTGCTGCCTGTCCTGCTTAGCAGCCAACTCATCCTGGGGCCCACAGTCTGGCCCTCCAACAGTCTGAGGGATAGTGAACTGGCCCCCTGTTTAAAAAGTTTGAGGACCCCTGGTGTATAAACTGTGGGTCTTGTTTACTAATTAAAAGTATATTAGGGCTTCTGATAATCCTGGAGCCAGAGGCCAACCTAGGTGCATCACTGGGCATGGGGCATCATGCTAGGCACTGTGTGGGGTTGACAGGCAAGACTAGAGCTAGGTTTTGCCTTCTGGGTATCCACAGCCTCAGTGAGAAGATAACTTCACAGGCAGAGATGACCACTGACTCTGGCTGTGTGAGCTGGGAGATGTGCATAGACCAGTAGTTATCCAAAGGAGGAAGGAGAGGAAGGTGGCAGGTTTAGAGAAGCTTCTAGGATGGGGGTGGGGGGCAGGTGTCATAAGCCTTGTAGAATGAGCAGAAACTCAAGGCTTGTGATCAAGTCCAAGGGATTTGAGTAAGAGGAAGAGAAGGGAAAGACTGAAGAAATAGGCTTGGGAAAGATGAAGAGGCTCTCGAAAGTCCAGTTAAGAAGTTGGGACTGGAAGACACCATGGCTTTTGTGCTTGGTTATGATCATGGGGGAGGTTTGGGGGCCAGTGATAGCTGTAGCATGGAGGGTTTCCTTGGAAGAGGAAGGGCAGTGAGAACATTGGCATTTTCTAGGTCTGGTGGGAGATGCTGAGACCCAGATCAGGAGCATTTTAACATTCCACATTAACGTGCATCTGAGGTACCTGCTGGCACGCCCAGGTTGGGTGAGGCGGCAGTCCATCCTGCCAGGCAGTGTAGTTATCGCTGATGTTGTTGGAAGATAGAAAAAAGAAGCTCCACTGACAGTCAGTTTTATTGTTGTTTTTAAATCTGCAGACTATGCCTGTCCCAGAGAAGCTGCTTGGTCAAGGTGCAACGTTGCTGAAATGGTTGTCCTGCCCCTGTCCAGCACATATGCCTTCTAGAGCCTTGTCCTCATGATTAGCCCTGGAGGGTGGTGGTGGATGTACCTTCATCTAGGCTGGGCCAATCTGATTCAGACTTTGCCATGGTGCTCTTAGCAGTGGGTCAGGGGATGGGACAAGTGGCACCAAGTGGCTTAACAGGGAGCTATAGCAGTTCTCAGGGTGCTCTCCAAGGAGCCTTGGTGGGTGTGGGCCCCATTGTGTGGTGAGCTCCTTATCTTCTACTTCTGTTCTGGAATCCAGCCACCCACCTGGATGTCAGCTTGGCAACAGTCACTCTTCTGGGCTTTCCAAGGCCCCTGCAAACACCCCCTGCAACTGCCCTGCCCCGGCATCTCCACACCGCTCTCATCCCATCTGACTGCCCAACTCCTTGATCACACCACACCTGGCAGGTTTCCCACCCCATCTGGTACACCTCCCCCGAGTCCTGCTCATCCATCAGGGTCCAGACCCAGGCCCTTCCTCCAGAAGCTTTACCTGAGCCCCTCTCTGAGTCCCCAGAGTGTGTCTGTCTCACCAGGGGCTCCTGGTGGAGTTCAGACTCTGTGGGGTTTAGATTGGGAGCTCCCCGAGGAAGACAGGGCAAGCTTCTCATCTCTTATGTTCTCTCTCCAGGGCTGAGTGTCTGAGCTGGGGGGTTGCGGCAGCTCGGGAACCTTCTAGAGTAGGATTCATCTGTGCTGCTGGGATTCTCATGTGAGGGTGGAGAGGGCTTGGGGTCAGGGTCCTGACTGATTTGTCTGCCAGGAAGTTTCACCTTTGTGGCTTCTCTCTCTGTCCTGGGATCATCTGACTATCTCTGTCCCTTTCTCCCTCCCCGGTCCCTCTCTCTCTCATGAGGTCTGCTAATTGCTAACCCATCCCTGCCAGGCAGGAGACAGCATCACGGCTCATCTCTTCACACGCCAGAGCATCACTGGGGTCTGTGGATAAATCCCTTCCCGTCACTCTCAGGCATCAGGCGCTCCCTGAGTTTTCCCAGAGGCCTCTGTACTGAGTGCCCAATGATGTGGAACTTAATGAGGATATGCTTTTGGCTTGGATGGAGAGAACTTCAGTGTTCACTAAAATTTTCCTCTCTGCCTTTATACATCTATTTTTTAACAAATATGGTTTGAGCTCTGTCCCAAGCTAGCCAATAGGAACACAGTGCTGAAGAGGAAACAAACTTCTACCCTCAGGGGTTTAGATTCTTGTGGGCAGAGGGAAAGTCAGCAGTGAATTTAAAACAATGCCATGTGTACGATTTTAGAGGTTCTAGAGCACAGAATAGTCTCTCACCAGCTTGATGGGTGAGAAAGTGCTTCCCTGTGGACATTGTAGCTGAGACCTCTAGTGACATTCCTCTGATCCAGGCAGGCTGCCCCAACCCGGGCTCCTTCTTCCTGGAGAAGCCATTAGAGAGGACCAAGCGCCCCAGGCTTAGAAGAAACTAAAATTAGCCAAGGGACTTGGCTCAAAGGATAAGTGCAGTTACCAGCACCATGATCCAGAGCAGGATGGAGCTAGTGGCCGAGCTGACTGAGGTCTGAGTCTGTGTGCTTCTGGCTGGGAGCCCTTCCTTCCTTCCTTCCTTCCTTCCTTCCTTCCTTCCTTCCTTCCTTCCTTCCCTCCTTCCCTCCTTCCCTCCTTCTTTCCCTCCTTCTTTCCCTCCTTCCCTCCTTTCCTTTCCACTTCTTTCCTGCTTTTGCCTCAGGACAGGGCTGGGTTTACTGTGGGGGCCAGAGTAATCCCAGCTGGGACTGGAGTGTGGTAGGGCCCTGAGCCATCAGCCTGGCCTTTGTCATCACCTCCTTGGCAGAGCCATAATGGCAGAACTGCTTGTCCTGCCTCAGCTGGGACAGACTGGGGGTGGTGCTAGCTTGCCAGCCAAGTGAGAATAAACATAGCAAACTTTTAGTCTAGCCCGGGGGGCCCTTGGTCTTGACCTGCCAAGGCCATTTCTGGGCACTCTTCGCTGGTCCCTCCAGCCAGACCGCTGTGTTTGTGCAGAGAGGGCTGAACTCATTGAGCATCCTCTGTGGATGCCCTGACCTCGGCTCTGGGGAACGTTCTGGAGGCACCATGCCAGATTTCTGGGTGTTACTGTCCAGACTGTAGATGCCTGAGAGCTGTAGACTTCAGGGCTAGAGGGATCTTTAGGAGCATCCCAATCCAACTCCCTTCTGTGGAGATTCTCGACAGGGATACCTCCCAGATCAAACATTAGATGGCTTGGGTGTGAGCTTTCATTTCATTTTATTTTATTTTCTGAGACAGAGTCTCACTCTGTTGCCCAGGCTAGAGTACAGTGGCATCAGCCTAGCTTATAGCAACCTCAAACTTCTGGGTTCAAGCAATTCTCCTGCCTCAACTTCCCAAGTAGTTGAGGCTACAGGTGCTCACCCCAACATGCAGCTAATTTTCTATTTTTTATTAGAAGACGGGTCTCACTGTTGCTCAGGCTGGTCTCAAACTCCTGAGCTTAAGGGATCCTCCTGTCTTGGCCTCCTAGAGTGCTGGGATGACAGGTGTGAGGACACTTGTAAATCATACCCTCGGCCACCCAGATCAATGCCTCTTCTTGTAGGGGTGTGTGTGTGTCCATCAGGGGTGGAGGACAAAGAGTGTGTCCTAACCAGGTTGTCTTGAATCAGATATGTGATTACAAACCTTAGCCCACCAAAGCCCCTGTCCCCAAACCCTGTCTGGATGGCTGTAGATATGGAACTCTCTGCCACAGTCTCACTTTTTGTGGTTAGACAGCTTGATCATAGGGGGAGACCTCCTTCCCTGAACTTCTACCCATGGTTCTAGTTGGAAGGAGACACACAAGGTTGGGGTCTGACAAACCTGGATGTTCATCTCACTCTGCCATTTGTGAGATCCAATATCTCTAAGTCCCGTGTTCCTCTCTGCAAAATCGGGATGACTGGGCCTGCTTGTTGTTGTTACAGGGAACTCGGGAGCGCTTGGCTCGTGCCAGTGTTTGACGCTTCCCTCAGTATCTTGCACGCCAGGAAATCTGTTGGCCTCACCTTCCGTGAGTTTGTGCTCCAGGTATGTGAAGACAGCTCTAATGATCTCCTGCTTGCTTATTACAAATGGAAGCATCTGTCCATTTTTATTAAACACACAGAACAAGCAGAGCTGCCATCACGAAATGCTGCACACTGGGAGGTCTAAATGACAGAAATCTATTGTCCCACAGTCACGGAGTCTAAGATTCTGATATCAAGGTGTTGTCTGGGTTGGTTTCTTTTGAGGCCTCTCCCTGGCTGCCCCTTGTGTCTTCAAGGGTCTTTCCTTTGTGTGTGTCCGTGTCCTAATCTGTCCTCATAAGGACACCAGCCTTATTGCACTGAGGCTCACCCTAATGACCTCATTTCACCTTAATTTCCTCTATCTTCAACTGTAGTCCCATTCTGGAGTTCTGTGGGTTAGAATTTCTACATATAAGCTTTGGGGGACACAGTTCAGCCCAATGCACAGAGGAAAAACACAAATATTTCAGGTGGTTGAGTTGAAGTGATAAGCTGGACACAATTCATTTTTGCTTGCTTTTTGTTGTGTCGCCTGGTGTCTCTGTCCTGTCCAAGCCTGGGAAGTTGCTGGCATTCCCCAGCGTGTGGGCTGCTCTCCCTCTCTGCTGAGTGGCTGTGGAGTGTGTTTCCATTGCTGACACCTTGAAATGTTTTATGGGGCAATTCCTGCTTGTCAGCAGCCGCATTTCTTAATCAGCTGCTCGTTCATTTCTCTAAAGGGGTCTGGCGCTTTTGACTTTTCTGCAGAAGGCTTGGTGTGGGCATGCATGTCTGTGTGCTCTCAGATCCAAGGGCACACACACCCTGGGACCACGCCAGAACTCCCAACTTCTTCCATTATTCTTAGCCTTGAAATGGTGGGAGCAGGCATTTCAAAACCAGACTTGGGTTTTTGCAAGCATAGTTTGGCCTTCCTGCCTACCTATTTTTATTTCTTTCGTATTTGCAAAGAGAAAATTCCCAGACATAGGCCTGGGAATTAGGCTGTTCTCAGGTCAGCCCCTAGCTCCAGTTTCTCATTTCTGCCTTTGTGAAGAAAGCGTTGCTTCCGCTAACTCCATTGTGGACCCCCCAGTTAGGAGTTGGACAGTCACATCCAGAGAGGGGCTTGGGGATAGTGGTTCTGGCTACAGCAGCTACTCCTGTGTTCTTGTAATTGTGGCCCCTTTTCTGATGAGCAGAGGAACAGAGCCATTGACCCAGCTGCCCAGACGGAGCAGATGTCTCGGCTGTGGGTTTGTCTGGGAGTATTCTTCCAGAACCCTGTCCATCCTACCAGGCCAGGGAGATTGGCAGGCTGGTGGCCGCCAACTTCTTCCAGAATCTGCTTCAGGAAAGGGAGTGATATTCAGTCCCCTTGCCAGCTCCCATCCTTCTTTTCTACTGTATTGACTGTCCCCTGGCCCGGGCCACCAAGACACAGATACAGCTCCTTCCCTCTCAGCCATGTACCCCAGGGGGCAGGAACCCACAGGAAGATTCTTTGCTGTCATTTATCTTTCCTGGATGTAAAGCTGTGTCCCCTGCCTGTTGTTGCTAGTACCTAGGTGATGTCATCTGAGGGAAGGAACAGGGTCATTTGTCTTTTTCACTGTAAGGAGGCAGCTTTGGCAGCAGCAGCTGTTTGAATGAAGACTGACCCCAGCCGGGGGAGCTCCTGTAACCCTCATCCCTCAGCGACTGTGCTTGGGTGTGAGTGGGTGTGAGTGAGCCCAAAACATTTGTTTGGCTTTTACACACATTGGTTTGAACATTATTTTTTTTCTCCCCTCTCCTGCTGTGCCTTTTTTAGGAATAGGCAGGGAAGCTAGCTTTTTTTTTTTTTTTAAATAATATCTTCTAGCATTTTGCAATGGTGATGCGTTTGTGCATCTATTTATGAACCCTAAGTATCCATTTTCAAGAAAAACAAATCACTAAAATGCCTCCCCCCTCCTTCCTAGCCAAATTAAGTGGACTGAACTCTGTCTTGATGGGTGGAGCAGAGGCCAATGGCATTTCTGTGCCTGAGAGAGGCTGGGGGTCTGTGGCAGTGATGGTGACCATTTAGAACCCTTCAAATGTGTCCCATAGGGTCATACATTCCCTTGAAACTGTGGCGGACAAAGACCAGGTGAGGAATTTCAGGTGGATGCAGCATGGGAAACCTGGGGTGGCAGAGAAAGCGTCATGAGTATTGGGGGGCCCTCTTGTGACCTCCTCTGTGTTGCTCCTTGCTGGGAAGAACCAGGACCAATAGGTGGACGTTATGTTGTGGTTGGTTTCAGCTCACTGAGGACCGACTACAGCTAGAGGGCTGTCGGGCTCGGCTGGGGAGCTGCCTGTCACTGGCTGTCTGAATGCTCAGGCAGGATATGTGCAGGTGTCCTGAGTGCCGATGGCACTTCTTCTTGCCTCTGAGCTGCTTCCTGAGGTTTTGCATGCAGCGCGGGGCAGCGGAGGCACTTAGCTTCATTTCTGTGCTGTGTCCTAGCTCTCTCTTTCCTCCTGGCCATCCCCACTGGAGAAGAGACTCTGTAGGTCAGAGCTGCACAAAGGCCTAATTTCAGGTGCCACTGCTCTGTGATCAGTGTCCCTGTTGCTTTCACTTCCTCTTGACCACTGCCCTGCCCCTAGCTCCGGCCTTGTGCCGGCCCTTGGCCTCACCTTCAGTCCGGGGTCCCGTTATTCCAGCAGTGCCCTGGGCTGTGCTCACCCCCAGCCCTTGCTTTAGGAGTGTGGGGTGCAGTCATGGGGGTGGGACCAGGAGAAGTTACGGCCTAAAGAAGAGAGCAGTGTGTGGTGAGAGCAGTGTGTGGTGGCCATGTCATGCCTGAAGGAGACCTGGGACTGTCTTGGGTGGGAAAGAGGCTGGATTCAGGGGATCTGCTGTCTCTCCAAGTTCTGGTTGCAGGATTCCACACCTACAGACAGAAGATTTGGGTGAACCTTAGAAGGCCAGCAGGCCTGGCTCCAGGGGCAATCAGATCAGCTGTGCATAGCATATAACTGAGAGGATTCAGTGATGAGGGAGGGGTCTAGCCTTGATGACCATGTGGCCTTGTTTCCAGGAGAGTGTCTGTCTTGTCAGCTACTGCCCTGGGAAGGGCTGGCGTAGAGAGCCCTGGAAGAACATAGACAACCTGGGAAGAGCAGGAGGCACGGGAGCTGATGGTGGCCTGGGGACAGTAGTGTTCCAGCCTACCAGGCCTCCTCACACCTTGGGGAACTCTCTCCTTGAGATGTCCCAGGCTAGTGCAGCAGGGATGGGTTTGGGACAGAAAGAAGTACAAGCAGAGAAGGATTATGTTTGTGTAATCCTGATCATGTGTGCACGACAACTGTGTCCTTCACTGTTAGGTGGCCTGAATGGAGGACTTAGCGTTTCTCTTTTCTATTTAAATGACAACTGTGTGACTTTTGTACTGTTTCAGACAAAAAATAAAGTTCTGAGGTCTATTTCACAATTTCCGTACTTGACTTTGTGTGCCTTTGATACGCTCTTCCTGACATTTATGCCTATTTTCAGGAAGGCATGGAGGGAATATACTATCCTGTGTTCTGCCGTGTTTATAGACAGAGGGAAGTCACAGAGGTGGCATTTAGCTGACGGGTGATGGCTGACGTTCCCTGATGAACTTATGGCTGACCTAGAGTTCAGGCCTTCATCTCAGCACCCACAGGGCTAGAGAACCATGAAACAGAATTGACGTGAACAGAAAACGGGCGAGGGAAGGGGAAGGCTGTGCTGTCGGTAGCCAAGGCCTGGCCACCAGGAGGCCATATTTCTGATATGGAGGAGAGACAAAAGCCACGGCCACTGGGGATTCTGCTAAGGGCTGTTTATGAGAAATGCCAACGAGGGAAAGGGAAAGGACTCTTTAGGGTCAGGCTAATGGGACGTTGAAAATGACAATGCCGGGCAGTTACAGGCACACAGACATCAATAAAGGCAGAGGCAGAGCAGGACATGAGAAAAGCCATCCTTTGTGGACTCCTGTCCTCGAATCCTGACCACAGCTCTGCAGGGGGCATGCCATGATTCCCAACTTCCAATCTAGGAAACTGGTAGTGCTGCTCACTGTCAAGCTACAGAGCTGGGACTTGAAGTCAGGTGGCTTTGACTTTGAAGTGTCTGACCATTTCACACTGTCTCTTATAGGCTCAGAGCACACAATTTTCATGCAGGGCTGTTCAGAAGCAAATGAACCCAAGCCTGTCATTTTATAAACAGGGAATCTGAGGTCAGAAAAGGGAGGGGCAATTTCCCAAAGCCATCATTCCAGGGAGTAAAAGAGAAGAAATTAGAACCTAGTTCTTCTGACTTGATCTACTGGAATGCCAGGACCTCAATCTTTAAATATAATGTTCCAGATTGCCATACCTGTTGTATACTGCTTTTGATGGTTATTATCTTTGGCAGTGCTACATTGACATGAATGAATTCTACATGAATTTTAAAGTTATTTTAGAATATATTTTATACATTATTCATAACATATTTATATAGCTTGTTTTAAAGCCAAGAGAAATCTAGAGCAATAGCTTCTGCCTTTTTGGCTGTGACCCTACTTTTTATATTATGTCTCATTATACGCCTATGTATGTATGTATGTACATTATATATAACCGAAACATATGTTTTCTGAAATAATACTTACCTTTACTATGTGTGATACATTTTGATACTTTCTATTCTCATTTACTCTGTTTTATGTTGCTAAAAATATGCTTGTTGTGAACCATTTCAATTGATTTCACGACAAATTAATGGTTCATGACCCACAGCTTGAGACACCATGACCTAAACAATGTCTTAATCAGACATGGTTTAAGAAAAAAGTCATTACACAGGAGATGTAAAGTTGCCAATTATCTTTGGTCATAAATGTTAAAATAGTGAGCCTGGCGTTTCACTGACATCAAAAAGAATTGTGTTTGTAAAAAATAAAGTGGCAGAGGATTGGATTCTCTCCAGGCCATAGCAGATCTGTGATGCTCCTGATAGCGTGTGATGTCAAGTTTTACTTTCTGCATGGATTTCTGAACTGGATATAGTGAACCAAGCAGACTCAAGTGGCTGTCAGGCCACAGGGCAGTAGCCTCTCCTGACCCAGGCAGACTGCCTCTCATCCGAGGAGCTAGGCAGTGAGCAGGCTATGTACCTTGGACACTTGTTCCATATGCTAGTATATAATTAAAGTCTGATGCTTTTATGTTACTATGATCACAATCTTAAGTTTCTGACCCTCCAGCCACCTCCAAAACTCTAAAAGCTTGTGCTAATTTCACTTGATGTTGCCAAGTCCCTTAGATTTGCACGGTTTCTCTCCTTACATTAGCCCCTTTCCTTGACAGAGGCATGAGATGACTTTTACTGACTCTTGGCTCTTTCTCTTGACTGCTCTTCCTTTGGCCCTTTGGCTTTCCATTACACAGCAACCATGTTTCCTTTTATTCCTTTTATCCATCCATCCATCCATCCATTGGTGCCTGGTGCTAGGGAAGTTCTGTCTTAGAGGTTATTTCAGTCTAGATTTGATTCATGAGGTTGAAGCAGTCAAGTACAGACCTGGAGGAACAACATGGAAAGAAAAAGGAAGGGCGAGTGCAAAGAAACAAGACTGGCATGTTTGAAGAGTAAAAGAGTCAGGTTGGCAGAGCAAGGTGGCCAGTGGCCAGGAGGAGAATGGTACATAATGAGACTGGAGAAGAGGCTGATCACCACAATAGAAAGGACCAGCCCAGACAGATGTTGACCTATCAGAACAACATGATCAAGCAGAGGCTAAATCACACAGGGCCTTGTGAAATGTAGTAAGATGTTTGGAATTAATTAATTAATTAATTAATTTTTTTTTTGGAGACAGAGTCTCACTATGTTGCCCTTGGTAGAGTGCTGTGGTGTCACAACTCTCAGCAGCCTCAAACTCTTAGGCTTAAGCAGTTCTCTTGCCTCAGCCTCCCAAGTAGCTGAGACTACAGGCACCCACCACAATGCCTGGCTATTTTTTGTTGCAGTTGTCATTGTTGTTTTAGCAGGCCTGGGCTGGGGTCGAACTCGCCAGCCTCAGTGTATGTGGCTGGTGCCATAACCACTGAGCTATGGCGCTGAACCTGAAATTTATTTTTGTTGTAATGAGAGATCATTGAAAAGCTTCAACATGGCAGCAACTTGATCAGATTTAATGTTTAAAACAATGGGATGAGAATGACCAATATGCAAAATGCTAATAACACGAAATGCTGGGGAGGATATGGGGCAGCAGGAACATTCATTCATTGCTAATGGGAGTGAAAACTGGTCCAGCCACTTTGGAAGACAGTTTTGCAGGTCGTTTATTCACTTATTTATTTTTTACAAAACTAAACAAACTCTTGCTATCTGATCCCATAGTCCTGCTCTTTGGTATTTACACAAATGAGTTGAAAATTTACATCTACACAAAAACTTGCACACAGATGTCGATAGCAATCTTATTCATGATTGCCCAAACCCGGAAGCAACCAAGATGCTCTTTTGTAAATGAATGGATAAATAAACTATGGTAAACCTAGACAATGGAATATTATTCAGAGCTAAGAGGAAATGAGTTGTCAAGCCATGAAACACATAGAGGAATGTGAAAGGAGCCCATCTGAAAAGGCTACATATGTGTCATCCCCACTATCTGATATTCTGCAAAAGGCAAAACGATGGAGACAGTAAAAAGATCAGGGGCCAGGGCAGGGCTGGGTGCATAGGTGGAGCACAGAGGATGTCTAAGGCATTGATACTACTCTGTCTGACACTGCAACGGTAGATGCAGTCACTGTACCTTTGTCCAGACCTGTAGAATGTACAATACGAAGACTGAGCACTGACAAAAACTATGGACTTTGGTGATAAAAATGCGTCAGTGTAAGTTCATCAGCTACAATGAACATGGAGCTCTGGTGCGAGATGTTGGTCACTGGGGAGGCTGTACGTGGTGTATGGGGTCAGGGAGGATATGGGAACTCTCAGTGCTTTCTGCTCAGTTTTGCTGTGAGCCTAATTGTGCTTGATAAATAAAGTCTACTAAAAATAAATACAAATTAATGAAAGACCGCTCTAGCTATGGTGCAAAGAGTAGATTGTGTGGGTTTGAGTGAGGAGGCAGGGAGGCCAGTGAGAAGGACCTCCCAGTGGACCAGTCAAGAAATGGGAATTCTCTAAACATCATCTTTCTTCTTCCTAAATAAAATATTTTTGTTACCTTGGAAAAAAAGAAATGCCACTAGCTTAGACTAAGATTTTCATGATAAACAGGGTGAGAAATAGTCAAATTGGGAATATATTTGTAGACAATGCTTCTAGAAGTTGTTGATGAATTACATGTTGAGAATGAGGAAAAGAGAGCAATCAAGGATGACTTTAAGATCCCTGGTTCCAACAATTTTGCAAATAATAGTGTCACTGACAAAGATGGGGACTTGAGTAAGAGCAGATTTGGTGAGTGTGCATGAGTGTGTGTGTGTGATAGAGAGAGAGAGAGACAGACAGAGAGAGATATCAGTAGATCTTTTGGAGCCTTGTTAGATTTGAAATGCCTGTAACAATAACCATGTGGAGGAAGCTTGAAGTATTTTATATCTGTCTGGAATTCAGGGGAGATGCATAAACTAGTGATACAAGTTTAGGATCATTAAAATAATAATGCTGTTTATAACCGTGAGACTGTTTGAGATTACTCAGAGAAAGTAGTTATGAAGAGACGAAGGCTGCAGTCAGAGCCCTAGTGTGGTCACAGTTGGAAGTTGTAGCAAGGGAGAAGGAGCCATCACTAAGGCGGATAGAAGACCAAGAATAACTTCATAAGTACCTAGAAAAGAATGCCTTTCAATTTACTGCTCCTGAGAGATTGAATAAGATGAGGGCAGAAAACTTATCAGTGGTCCTGGCAAAACATAAATCACTAGTAAGCTTGGTAAGAGCCATTTTTGGTGGGTAGTAATGATGTAAGCCCAGCTGGGGTGAGTTAAAGAGACAATGGGAAATAAGAGGGTAATTGCAGGAACAAGGTCCCGAGAAGCTGAGAGGAGGTGGATTCCAAAGCAAGGAGAAAAGTTTGCTTTGCTTGGAGCAGAAACAACATATTTTCACCATATCCCGGTGGTAAGAGAGTGAAGGGTTGGGGAGCATTTTCTGTGAGTGAGGAGGTTTTAGATATTTAAGGAGAGCAGGGAAGACGTGACATAGCTGTCTTGGAGATGTGGAGTGTGAATTGACCAGGCAAGAAAGGGGGATTGCTGGAAGTGCAGAGATTTGTGCCTATAAATTTAAGGCAAACCCAATCAGTGTGATTGTTTGTTTTTCTTTTCTTTTGAGACAGAGTCTCACTCCGTCTCCCTGGGTAGAGCGCCTATAGTATCATCACAGTTCACAGCAACCTTAAACTCTTGGGTTGAAGAGATCCTCTTGCCTCAGCTTCCAAGTAGCTGGGACTATACTAGTGGTTCCCAACCTTCCTAATGCCCTGACCTTTTAATACAGTTCCTCATGTTGTGGTGACCCCCAACCATAAAATTATTTTCATTGCTACTTCATAACTGTAATTTTGCTACTGTTATGAACTGGAGTGTAAATATGTGATATGCAGGATGTATTTAGGTGACCCCTGCGAAAGAGTTGTTTGACCCCCAAAGGGGTCACGACCCACAGGTTGAGAACTGCTGGACTATAGGCATGTGGCACCATACCTAACTAGTTTTTCTATTTTTTTTTTTTTTTTTTAGTAGAGACAGGGTCTTGCTCTTGCTTAGGCTGGTCTCAGACTCCTGAGCTCAAGCAACCCTGAGTTTGCTTGGCCTCCCAGAGTGCTAGGATTACAGGTGTGAGCCATTGCACCTGACCCCATTCAGCATGATTACAGCATGATTTTCACCACAGTGTTGGTCTGTGGGGGATAGACTCAGAGTAAGCAGAAAGCTGAGTTTATGCAGGTTCACTTCTTTCCAGGCTAGTATGATGTATGGAGAAAAAGGGGCATAGATGTGCAGGGGGGTGGATATAGTGAGCTGGATGGGAAGAGGTGAGAATGTATGTGTGTGTGTGTGGGGGGTGTGAGTAAGTGATGGGGGTGAGAAAGGGGAGGGACCATGGATGGAGCATCTCAGTATCTCAGTGAGGTCAGCATTGCTGGAATAGATACTCTAGGCCAGGCGTCCTCAAACTATGGCCCGCGGGCCACATGCAGCCTGCCTAGGACATTTATCTGGGCTGCCAGGTGTTTTTGCTGCCGCTGCCTATGCTGCTTAGCAGCCGACTTGTCCTGGAACCCACAGTCTGGCCCTCCAACGGTCTGAGGGACAGTGAACTGGCCCCTGTTTAAAAAGTTTGAGGACCCCTGCTCTAGGCTAAGGGAAGAGTGGTCAGACAGTGGAGCTGCTTGACATTTCAGAGGGGAGGCCACTGTTGTCTGAAACAACTTGTTGAGAAGATGTAAAGGGTAACCATGGGAGCTAGTGGCTGTAGGGAGCTGGAGGGAAGGCTCATTGAATCTGAAGGGTTCAAGGAATGGAAATACTTGGGGAGGGGCCATCCATGTGGATGTGAAAAGTGCCAAGAGCAACAGTGAGTCAGGTGCTAAAGTCACCAGTGAAGGAGGAGGAATGATGATGAGGTGGTAAAGTGTCATGACTTACACTTCAAAGAAGCAAGGGCTTTGAAGGAGGAAGGAGAAATGCTTGGAAGAAGGGATGGGAAGCAAGGAGGATACCTCCCTCTCTTCCAGACCCTTAGGTGTAAGAGGGGAAATGAAGCCTCTAGTTGAGAGGTTCCAGGGCATGTGGTATCTTTAGGGACAATCAGGACAAGACCGAGGAGGAACACTGCCAAGGGAGGGGAGGGTTGCGATTCTGGGACGAGGGACATGAGAGTTAACCAGCTCGACACGACAGGGAAGGGCTTCCTATCTAGAAGGAACTCCATGCACAAATGGTTCCGAAATAAGAAAAAGCATGATGTAACGGGGAAGCAAAAAATCTCTTTAAGACATGGATTTGGTGACTAGAGAGTGAGCGTGGCAGGGTTATGATGCAGAGAGCCTGGGGTGCCATGTTCAAGATCTGGGACTTGGGGAGCTATTGAAAGGTTTTAAAGAGGTGACCAACACTGTGCTTCAGAAGGATCACTTGGGAGTCAGTGTGGAGGACGAAGGGGCTGGGGGTACACTCAGGCATGTGACTGGCTGGGTGCAAAGGGGCTATTGCAATAGTCCCTGAAGATAGCTGAGAGGGCTCATCTCTCTGCATGGGAATATTTTGACAACCTGTACTTGTCTCTGGGAGTCTGGGCAAATTCCTATGTTGAGTATTCCTGAGTGAGCTGAGTAGACGGATTATCTTTAATTGCCTGATAAGAAGTGGGCTAGCTGGTTGTATTCTGCAAAGGGGCTAGGTGTCCACTTTCAGGGAAAGAGATGAGGAGGCCAAAAGTGGATTTTCCTTCTCATTCTGTCTTCTGGATGCACCTCCAGAAGGAAAATAAGCTTTAAGCAATGAAGGAGCTGAGGTGGGGACACAAGGGGAGAGAGCACAGGTTGAGGCACCCTGCTGGGCACAGCTGTGAGCAGGACTCAGTCTGTCCTTAGGGACTTTCCTGAGTATTTCAGCACTGTCCTGTGTAGAAGTGTGGCCTGCCACTTGCCCCTTGGTGAGCTGCCACCTCTCTTCTAGCCCCACAGTCCCTGCCTGTGGCTGTGGTAAGTGTCTTGGGTTGAGCCTTTTCCTCCACTTACCTCCACGTCTGGAGCCATCCTGGTTAGTAAGCTGTTTGAGGCAATCTGCCATGTTGAAGTATTAAATGACAAAAGGAAAGCACAGGGGTCCTTTCTGCCTCAAAGTCAATCACAAGCAGCTTTCCTGAACATTTACAAATATTAGGTCTGGAATTCAAAATTGAAGGCCACTTCAAAGGTTTTTTTTTGAGACAGAGTCTCCCTTGGTCACCCTTGGTAAAGTGCCATGGAGTCACAGCTCACAGCAACTTCAAACTCTTGGGTTCAAGTGATCCTTTTGACTCAGCCTCTCAAGTAAGTGGGACTACAGGTGCCTGTCATAACACCCGGGCTATGTTTTTAGAGACAAGGCCTTGCTCTGGCTCAGGCTGGTCTCGAACTTGTGAGCTCCGGCAATCTACCCACCTTGGCCTCCAAAGTGTTGGGAACACTTCAAAGGTTCTTCGTGACTGTCTGTACCCTGCCTGTCCAAGTTCAGCTTCAGTGACACCTGGACTTGGTCTCCAGAGCTTCTCCCTTCTGCTCTCCAGAAGGTGGACTTTCTGAGCCTCTCAGAGCCTCTCCTCTCCTCGGAAAGGAGCTCTAGATTCAAAGATGGCTCCCTGGCCTCAGGTTGGCTGGAGTCAGGGGGAAATGTGGAGGGTGAGTAGGTGGGACAGGACGCCTGAGGGCATGGAGGCTGGGCCATGGTGTTGATTCCTACAGAGGATGGGATGGGCATGACAGAAGGAGTCTTACATGGCTGAGGGCATGACACGGTGGGAGCTGGCCATGCCCAGCTGGGACCTCCTCTGGGACAACCCAGAAGAGGGTTGATAGAAGCGCGTATGGGTCCCCGGGCAGCCTGCCCATAGCCGTCTTCTCTGGGCTTTAGGGGAGAGCTGTCTGCTGGTTGGGAAAGTGAACTATGTCTCCCTTGGGCTGAGGTCATTATGAGTGATAATGTGGCCCTAGAGACCAAAGCCACATATGAGCCAGCCCTAAAGCTCGCTGGGGCCAAGGCTCCAGCACTTTCCCTGGGGGCGGCGACCCTGAATAGCTGCTACACAAAGGCAACAAACACCATGATTTTGCCTTTCTGCTTCACTTGGGTCTCCTTGGGCATAGGTACCTGGTGACAGGCACTGAGTGTCCCCAGCCATGTGGCCTGTTTATAGACTTGAGGCTGGGCCTGAGGCTGGCATCCCTGCAACTGATTTTTGCTGGTCAAGGTGCCAGGTACATGTGTTCCCTGGGCCCTTGGTACTGCCCCAACACCCCCAGCATAGCCCACCAAGTCACTCCTGCACCATTCTGACACATTCTGACACGAACCATTCCAGCAAGTGTACATTCTCTCTCACACACACACAGCCCATAGTCCTCACATGAAGTCCCAGGGGCCCACACACCCCTCCATAGCACATGTTTCTCTGCGTGCCACACCCACCACCCCACACTCGAGCTTCCACCTCCCCACAGGTTACATGCAGGCCTGTGTGCCCTGCTCCCCATATGGCCACACACACCACTCCCTCGGGGCACCAGATAGCAACTTGCTTGTCACTAGTCTTCTGGTGGGGTCTCCATCCTCAGTCCCCAGCAATGCTTGCCCAGCCTTCAGTCTGAGCCAGGGCCGCTGGGACAGACCCTGCCAAAACTGTTGGGAAGGTTGATGATGTGTTTGAAAAGGGGTGGGGGAGATACGATTTGGAAAAATAATTCCAGGATTTGAAAACAAGTGCATTATATTTTATCTGCTCGTGATCTGTTTGTAGCACTCTTGCTGCTAAATAGATAGAGAAAACATTTGGTAAGAAATGCAAGTTTTATTTAGAGGTCTTGGGGAAAACAAACTGCTCAACAAGGAGAGGGCTGGTGTGGCCAGGAGCGAGAAAAGAGGCTGTGCATGGAAGATTTGAGTGGAAATCAGAAACCCCCGAGGAGAGCCGTCACCAAACGCTGTTTCACTAAAAGGGCAGACTCAGCTTTCTTCATCGGCCTGGAGACCGGCTCCGCCCCGTGTGTTCCCGCACTCACCTGCAGGTGGCGTCTTCCCCCTGACATCCTCATCAGGGCGGCAATGGGGAGGAGCCCGGGGTACCTAGGCTGCCTCTGCTTGTCCAAGTGTGGCAGGATTCTAAAACCCAGCTCCAGGCCACCCCCAGGAGAGTGTCCTTGGATCCTCCAGCCTAACTTCTTAGAGCTCCCTTAGCACCAGTGCTGAAGCCTGTAAAATAACTCACCTAACAGTGCTCTCTAAGAACCGTGAGATACCCGGAGTTGTGTCAGGGATAGAGGGGAGACAGAACCTTTTCTTGCTACTGGGGGGAGCGGAGATATTAAATGTTTCAGTAGTATTTGTGTAATAACTCTCAGGAAACAGGAACTGTTATAAAAGACAAATGTTCTTCTGTACGATAAAAAACAAAGGGGTGGAATACAGAAACATGAATCATACATCTGGGAAAGAAGTGCCATTTCCCCCAAGCCAGTCCTGCATTTTTACATATTCCCATGCGTAGCCGCAAGTGGGAGCGTGCTGCTTCTCTGAGGCCGTGGCAGCTTTGGGGGTAGAAGCCTAGGTCTGGGCAGTGCAGCTGCAAAATGGCACTAAACAAACACTGGCTGACTGGTGCTGGGATCCCAGGATGCCGCGGCAGTGAGGTGCAACCTGAAGCAGAGTAACGAGACTTAATGGCAAGACATGCCCCTCACTACTGCAAGCTGAGCTTCACCACTCAGGGTAGAGATGACCAGACGGAAGTGTTCCGGGTGCCTTTCTCCTAAGAGCAGATGACCTTGGAGGCATGACCTTTGTGTGGGCGGGGAAGCGGCGAGGAGCCCCTGGTTGTTCTGCATGGATGGTGCCCTTCTTCTTCCACTCTGAGGAAGGCTCACAGAAGAACAAGTTCATGGTGATGCAAATGCAATGAGGATGAAAACAGGGCCACTTGGTCACAGATCAGGTCTTGTATCCTGTGATTCATCCACTCTCTCTTGATCAACCCTTATCCCATGACTTCTGTGTTCCATTGATTTTAGAGTATGTGGGTATCTTGGGGTAAATGTCTGCGGATTTTTAGGATCTCAGAATCATAGACTTTGGGGGCTGGAAGTGTCTTTAGAGATCATGAATCTCACACTTTTATTTTAGCTAGACGGAGAATGGAAGCCCAGAGAGGAACTTATCCAAGGTCACACAACAAGTTAACAGCAGAGATGGCTCCCAGGCCTTTTGTCTCCTGGGACAGGGCTCAGTGACTTTGCCTAATTATCCAAATTCATCCCAATGTGAAATCAGAGTCTCTGGCCACAGCTCTAACAGCATTCCGGAACCCAGTCGTAAATCCAGAGCCCTGCAGCCACTCTGCTCTGACATTTGTTGTGTTTTACTGCCAAATGCTGCTGCTCAGAGATGCCATCTCCGGAGGGAGAAATTCTTGAAAGAGACACCCTTCCCTCCTTCCCAAATTGGGAGTTAATTAGTACCAAAATGTTCATGGGGTGGGTAGGGGTTGTGCATCGGACTGGCCTTCCACTGGGTTCCCAAAGCAGAGAAATGTCTCAGTTGGAAAGTGCCTAATTGTGCCTGCATCAGTGTTTGGAGAAGGGAGTCTCTAGGTCTGGCCCAGGCACCCTCAGGGACGGATCTGTTAACTCGCTGTCACCTTCTTTTGAGATACCATCATCTTGTAACTTGGAGCAATAAAACCGGTAATTGTGGCCTTTTGAAGCAAGGCCTTGTGCCTTGGCCGGTTTGTTTGCCCTGAAAGGCCACAAGTCCGGGCCATCTATCTGCCCAGAGACTTCTTACAGCCCGCCTCCCCCCTCATGTCAAGCCCACAGGGAGCCCCCTACTTCTTCCTCACTTTTTTTGGTTCCCAGAGTGCCACATTTCAGAAATAATTTCCTCACCCAAATGTCTAGCTGTTGGCCTGGTGAGGACTTCCTCGCAGCTTGAAGAGAGCTGGCCCTGTCTGTGGAACACAAACTTCCCAGAAAAGCTGTGGGTGCCTCAATTCCATGCTTGGTCTCCTCACCTCTCCCCTGGCACCAGCCCCTCTGGCTTGGAGCTCTGGATGTCAGCAGGGCTGGGGGTCCTCGGCCCGGGGCGGGTCGGAGGGTTGCTTGGCTTGGGAACAGTATTCATATTACTCAGAATTTAAATGAAGGTCTCCAAAGACAAAACTAATTAAGATTTACTAAGCCTGCCATTGTCTGATAATTCAATACCAGCTCATTATTAGAACCACATTTATTGAGGTTTAATCACTATGAGGCAGGCTGCTCTGGCATAGCTGTCAAACCGCACAAAATGTGTTCTTAATAATTAATCAGTACAGTATCTTGTCGTTTGAGCATTCATCTTGGGCTTGGGTGTGTTTTTAAAGGGACGCTGTCAGTGTACTTTTGAAACTCGTCGTCTTTTGTTTTTAATAATTCTTCAGATCCTTTAAGCAAGGGGAAAGGGAAAAACAGATTCCTCCATAAATTCCATCCCTGCAGCCCTTGTGATGAACAAGTCCTGGAATGTGATTGAAGCCTTCCTGGGATCCAGTACTGAGCTGCTGACATTTTGTTTTTCCAAGGAAGAAAAAAAAATCCCATGCATTCAGTGTTTGTTGTCCTTCTGTGGAATCTGCAGGCATGGAGGGATGGTGAGTTCGGCATGGGGCTGGGAGCCCTTTCTGTCCTCAGGGCCACTAGCCTGATCTCATGTCCAGATGCTCAGGCAAAGATGTTTGGAGCAAGCTGTTCTCTCTACCCACGCAGTCTGAAGACTGGGTTCTTAAGTCCCTTGCCCACCCTGAGATGGGATCACTCGTTTTCTTCTTGCTAATACATTTAACCTCTCCATGGATTCTGGTTATTAAACCTTTGTCGGAGACACAACCTGCGAAAATCTTCTCCCATTGTGATGGCTGTCTGCTTGCCTTACTTACTGTGGTCTGGGCTGTGCAGAAGCTCTTTAGTTTGATCAGGTCCCAATAGTGTATTTTTGATGTTGCTTCAATTGCCTGGGGTGTCCTCCTCATAAAATGTTCTCCCAGGCCGATTTCTTCAAGTGTTTCCCTACACTTTCTTCTAGTATTTTTATGGTTTCATGTCTTAAGTTTAAATCTTTAATCCAGTGAGAGTCTACCTTAGTTAATGGTGAAAGGTGTAGGTCCAGTTTCAGTCTTCTATAGGTTGCCAGCCAGTTTGCCCAGCACCATTTGTTAAATAGGGAATCTTTTCCCCACCCAATGTTTTTAATAGGTAATGGTAGTGGCTAGATCAGTACTAGTTTAGCACCCTGGAGCAGCCATGGGGTGGGGGAATGGCAACGGTCGTTCTGGGTATGCGAGTGACCAGATCAGTTCTAGTTCGGCCCCACCAGAGTAGCTGGGGCGGGGAGCAGATGACTCCTTCACCATCACCCGTTGTATGTGTGCAGCACTAGCAAGCCAATCTGTGCCCTCCCAGCATGGGAGCCCGGAGTGGGGCACTCTTCCACCTCTATTCATCGGATGCATGTGGCTCTGTCAAACAGTTCTGGGCCTGCCCAGAGTGGTAGACTCCTCCACCTCCACCTGTAGGGCAGGCATGGGTCTAGAAAGCTGTTCTGGGACCACCCAGCACAGGTGCCTGGTGCGGGGATCTCTTCCGCTGTCCCCCGTGGGGTGTGTGTGTCTCTAGCAAGCTGTTTTGTGTCTTCCTGGACTGGAGGACTCCTCCCCCACTGCCTGTGGCACTAGCAAGCATTTCTGGGTCTGCCAAGAGCAGGAGCCTGAGGTAGGGATCTCCTCTGCCGCCCGTGAGGCGGGACTCTAGCAAGCAGTTCTGGGCCTGCCCCTAGTGGGGGATTCCTTCGCCACCACCTATGGGGCGCATGTGGCTCTAGGAAGTAGTTCTGTGCCTGCCCAAAGCAGGAAACTCCTCTGTGGCCACCCACTGTCTGTTGGAGGTGTGCAGCTCTAGCATGCAGCTCTGGGTCCACCCAGAGCCCTGGAGTGGGAATCTCCTCTGCCTTCTGTTGGGTGCATGGCTCTAACAAGCAGATCTGGGCCCTCCCAGAGTAGGGGACTCCTCTGCTACCACTCGCAGTGGTGTGCAAGGCTCTAGCAAGTAGTTCTGTGGCTGCCCGGAGCAGGGGAACTCCCACCACCCACAGGAGGCATACGGCTCTAGCAAGCAGTTCTGGACCTGCCCAGATCCCTGGAGCGGGGGTCTCTTCTCCTGACTTTGGGGTATGCAGCTCTAGCAAGCAGTTCTGGGCCCTCTCAGAGTGGGGGATTCCTTTGCTGCCGCCTGTGGGGTGCGCAAGGCTCTAGCAAGTAGTTCTTTGCCTTCCCGGCACAGGGGACTTCTCTGAGGCCACCCGCCACCTGCCACCTGTGGGAGGTGGGCGGCTCTAGCAAGCAGTTCTGGGGCCCGCTTTGTACCTGTATTTTGTGTTCTTAAATGTTCTTCCTTGGATTTACAGCTTGCTGAACTTCTTTCTGGGCTCAGCTCCCCGTCTTTGGCTTCATAGATTCTGATTCCAACCAGTTTTTTTTCCTTTGCTCAGGAGCCTCTGACCAGGGTTGCTACCAGTCGGCCATCTTCCCAGAATCAAGAATCTATTTCTTGTTCACTTCTCCTTCATGGCCATGTCTGAAGTGAACTTAGGGAATTTTTTCTTAGAAGGTAGTACAAGTTCTGCAACTTGTTTGTTGCACATGAAACTTTGGAAGATGAAGGATTGCTTTAAGGATCTAGGAATCCAACATTTTTGGGGGGGCCAGACTCATGGTTTCTTTGGTAGTTAATTTTTCTCAAAATGTATTAGACTTTTGATTGGTTTGTTTTGAATCAGTGTTGCATATGTATCCCCTTTCCCAGGTATTTCCTGTACATCCTTCTTGAGTCTGCTTTGCCCCTCTGCTGCCTCAAATCCATAGTCCTCATCCTTGGCTTTGTGGCTTCATGGTCATCTGAAACAATAGCAGTCCCCATAATTTTATTTTTGTTTCCAGCTGAGTCTATTTGTTTAAATGAGAATTTTTAGTAATCATTTATCCTCATTTTTCAGTCTTATCTCCTGATATTTAGAGTCATTGTTCCTTTGTCTTTTCCATTCCAGAAATTTCCTTAGTTTCTGTCAACTTTTCCTGAGCTTGTTGTGTTTTACAATATATTGGAAAAACCAACAGCTATAAGCCAAAAAAAAAAAAAAAAGGTCAAAAGTCAAGCTCCCTGGAGCTATAGGCTCAGTATATTCTTGGTTAGCCTGCACCATTTTTGTAGGCTACTGTGTTACTAAATATTTTGTAATTGTATGTATTGGATTTTTCTATTTCTAGCCCATGACATATGATTGTTTCACTTAGTGATTGGTCATTAAATCAATGCCACTTACTTTTGCTGTATTCATGGTAGCACCCACATCAAGATACAGATTTCTGTATTGTTTAGGCTAGTGCTAGCTGCTATGACAAATAGACCCCAGTATAACAGCTAAGACCACAGATGCCTGCTTCTCACAGAGTGGTGCTGGGCAGGTCTTCCTACTTAGCATGTGTCTTTTCTTCCCAGTAGCAATTTGAAAACTCAAATTGAAGCATCAATTAATCATCCTTCTGTCTAGTCATTTCTCTTCTTTAAGACTTTATCACTATCTACATCCATCTCAAAGGAGGAGAAAGAAAAAGGGGAATTACACTATACAACCAATCCTTTGAATCTTTTGCCCCCTCCTCAAAATACAAATCTCTTTAACTTACGTTCTGTTGGAAAAATGCAATCATATGGCCACATTTACCTGCAAGCTGAGCTAAGAAATATATGTGTGCATGTGTGTACTTAAGTTTCCATCATAATTAAAATGTAAAGTCTGGGAGCCCAGGAACTTTTCTGTTCATTCACTGGTATTTTTAGGACATAGAGCAATGTTTTGCTTAGAGTGGGCAGAGGATAAATATTTGTAGAATGAGTGACAATAAAATTAGTAATGAAAATCTGGGATTCATAACCCTGACTTTGGCACATAACTGGCATTGTAAGCTCAGAATACTTGTATCAATTTTCCTTTCATCAGAGAGGAAAATCATATTATCTACCAGCTAAAGTGAGGGTTAAGTGAGTATATACATACACACACACACACACACACACATGCACATATATACTCATTTAATATTGCAGGAATATATATGTGTATATATGTGTATGTGTGTGTGTGTGTGTGTATATTTTGCAAGTATATATATTTCTCAAAGTTCCCAGCAAATAGTGGGCATTCAATAAATGTTAGCTAATTTTCTTCTTATTCTTGTTATGGTTATTATGTGTATATGTCTACACATCTGCCCCTTATCATGAAATTTTGGGGGATAATCTGTTTTTATTGCCAGGACTGGGTTTGAACCCGCCACGTCTAGTATATGGGGCCGTTGCCCTACTCCTTTGAGACATAGGTGCCATCCCAATTTTGAGGGTAATTAACTAGAGTTTCACTTCTGCAATTTAAGCCAGATTTCATTATTAAAATGGTGGTTTTGGGACCTAACTAGGAGTTTAATATCAAAAAAATTCACTGTTCATAAGCTTAGAGGATTGCATTTCAACCTGAAGCAAATGGAGAGACCCAAGCATATGTAACCTTGTGCATTGTATTTAGACTGTCATGCTGATAGAATTATACAACGAATGTCAGCAGTCCCTGTTATCCAGAAAACTGGGTGTGAAGGAAATTACTTATAGATAAAATTTCATAAGAAATATAAATTATTGACAAGTGTATAAAAAATCAGCTGCTTTAATAAAAGATGCTATTTAAAGGTATATTTCATTGTTATTTTTACAGAGTGCAGATTATATTTGCCTCTCTATAGGCAACACATTTAGGAAATGAGAAAAATTTCAGACTTTCAATTATTCAGTAAATGTTTATTTAACACCTACCATTTTGTAGTCACTGAGCTAGTTGCTGGGATTACAGTGATAAGCTTTGAGCTTATCAGTGTTATTTGAGACAGTGGAATGAATGGCAGGGTATAGGTGACATTGTAAGAAAGAACTCAGCATGCTATGATGCTGTCCAGAAGGGGACCCACCACAGTTATATGATCTTGGAGGTTTCCAAGAGAAAATCATATCAGTTTCAACCTGAGTAATAGATAGGAGCTAGTCAGGTTAATGATACTTTGGCTTTTCCTGATGACCTAGAATTGATTTTTTTTTATATTTAGTTACATTAGAAGATATAAAAAAATATACAGGCAGATGTATAAATTTTCCATATCCCACCCAAGAAAACCACTGTCCATATTCCAGGTTTTTAATTTATACAAATTGTATACAATTGAAGTATATCAAGTATATATAAATATTTTATCACTTAAAATATTATAAGCTTTTCCAATGTCTTTTTAAGTATTGCTTTAATGGGTAGAAGATAACCCATTTTAAGTACAGCTACAATCCTCATCCTGTTGTTGTACATTCAGATTGTTTCCCTTTTTCAGATTTTAAAAATCACTAGGAATTAATATTCTATCTTAAATGCATTCAAAGATATGCAAACACACTTGTCATAACATAGGAGAATCTACATCTCCCGAGGATAGTCTGAAAACAAATATTAAGAAAGAATTAATTTTTTTGCCTTGTATAACTACAAAAGTTGACTTTCTTAGTATGTATCATCTCTCTAGATCACACTTCCTAGAGAAGCATTTGTGTTCACCCTCCTCACCCTTCCCAGTGAGTGTTCTTCTGTGTTAAGTGATCTGAAGGTCCCTCAAATTACTGGTCAGTATTTGAACTGCCTTCAATATGCTAACATGCATTTTTTTTTTTAATCTCAAGAGAGGAGGTATATCACTATGTTGTGATTTCCATACCTATTTGATCATGGCACCCTGTTTGTATAGAGCATCTTACAGGACTGTTGTTCCATGGAGTACAATTTTGGAAATAATCACTTTGTTATAACTTCAAGTAGCTTGTTGCTAGTTTAGCAAGATTGTTACATTCCCATACATTCCCATTCTAAGATGGGAAGAGGTATGTCTTAATATAAATCATACCATAAGTCCTCAACTCGTGTTGGTCATATATTTGCTGTGTTTAAGACTGTGCTACACCTTACAGGGCATATGCTGGTATATGAGAAACAGGTCCTATTCTCAAGGGTTTTCTAGTGTGTCACATGTATCAAAGTAATGTGTGTGTGTACCTGTGTATGCATGCATGAGTGCACAAATGTATTTATGTAGACAACACAAAAATTGTCTTTGTTTTATACAGACTGCAATAAATATTCCAGGAAAGGGACATTCAAGATGCTTAGAGAAAGATCTCACAGCTCACTGACGCACTTAGGAAAACATAGCATACACCTGGGTGTAAGGATGATTCCTTTGGAGCTCTTCATTTTTAAGGATATGGAATTTGAGATAAGGCTTACCCAGAATATCTCAGACAAAAGTCGGTGGTGAGTATGAGCTGTGAGTCAGAAAGTTGTGGGTATAAATCCACACTCTGTAATTTAGAAACTGTATGATCTTGAACGAATACTTTAACTGTGCCAGGTCTCAGTTATCTTCAGGAGATGATCAGTGTGTTTTGAGAACTTAGTGATAATTTATTTTAATCTAATAATCGCTGGGTTGTAGTTCTTGTCACTACTGTTACTGTTAAAATTCATATTTATACTTTTATACTTGTATACCTTGAAAAACTAGAGTGAAATTTAAAGTAGCAAAAAACAGAGAGTAGCAAAAATCAAGTTCATTGTTATGTCGACCAGCTAATTTTGCTGAAATTAAATTATATCAGTTATCACTTGGTAACAAATAGCCCAAAAACTCAGCGGCCTGAAACAATAAAATTTCATTACTGTATATATGTTTACATGTCAGCTAGGTAGATCTTCTAATATCTTCTAATATCAGCTAGGCCCAGCTGATCTGGGTGGAACTTGCTCTCACAGCTCTGGTTAGCAAGAGGGTCTTCTACAAGGTGGGTGCTCTAAGATGATTGTAACTGGTGGGACTCAAGTCTGCTCCATGTGTCCCCTCCTCCCCCAGCAGGCTAGCCTAGCCATGTTCACGTGGCAGCCACAAGCTTCTAGCACAGTGAGCAGGAGGGCATGGCTCACTTTAAACTCCTCTCAAACTTGACAAGGCACTTGCACTGCATTCTTTCAGCCTAAATAAGTGAAGAGGTTGTTAGCTCCATTTTAGGGGATGGAGAAGTAGACTCCATATATATACATTTTAAGACAGAGTCTCAACTCACTCTGTCACCATTGGTAGAGTGCTATTGCAACACAGCTCACAGCAACCTCAGTCTCTTGGGCTCAAGCAATCATCTTGCCTCAGTCTCCCCAGTAGCTGGGACTACAGGTGCCTGTCATGACACCTGGCCAGTTTTACTGTTTTCAGTAGAGATGGGGTCTTGCTCTTGCTCAGGTTGGTCTCAAACTTGTGAGCTCAGGCATTCTACCTGCCATGGCCTCCCAGAGTACTATCTTGATGGAACTCCTACAAAGGTACATTGTGAAGGGTATTGACACAGGGAGGTTAAATATTTGGAGTTCTTTCTTGCAGACAACCTACTTCAATATCCTCAAGGAAGAAGGAGTTCCAGTACTCTCAATCCTTCTTCATGCTAATTGGTCTCAAACTGCTGAGAACTTTGTGCTCGTTTGTTTGCCTTTTTTGGAGGTGTGTGTGTCTCCCTTCTTGTCTTTAGGCTGTCTGTGTCTGTGTTATCCTGTCTGTGGATGTGCCTACTTCTAATAGTTATAGATTTCTGTGGCACAAGGAGCTCTCCTATTTGTGATGCATTTTTGTTACTTGGAGGCTTTTTTGGTAGTAGAAGTGTGTTCCCAGGTGGCTAGAGTGAGGTTCTAGATAAAAGATGTTACAACATTATTTTGTTTGTCATAAATGAGAGCATCTTACACTTCACACAGTGAGTTCCAAGGGAGGCGGTATGGTTAGTGCTTCCATTTTCTTATTTCATTCTATCCCCAGGTCCTAGCACTTTGTTTAGGCCTTCTATGTGGTAATAAGTGCACTGATGATTTATATTAGCTCTAAGCCCAGATGGACTTGTGAAAATCCCCAGTGCTCTCTATGATCTACAAAATGTAGTGCAGCCAATACTTTCCCTCCTCTGAAGGGTATTACAAGGATTAACTAATGTCAGGAAAGGGCTTTGATATGCCTAGATAAAGGGCATCCCATAACTATAATATTTTATTGTTATAATACCATAAAATGCTTTTTGGGACATATAGCTTACATATTCTCCATAAAATTAATCCATAAATCATGTACAAAATGTATCAAATCCAAAAGCAATAGCTTTGACCTTAGAATTGCTGCAGCAGTAGTTTGATGATATACTATCTACTACATCAGCAGTACTCTAAAGTACATAAAATATGCTTCCATATATTCAAAATGTGCAAACACTTAAGACAAATGACTAGGAGCTTTAAAAAAGATTAAACAAATCAGAGTTTTTCATATGGAATATAAGTATTTTTAAGACATTATCAGGAATACTGTGATTTTTAGTTATTTTCACTAATTTGCATAAAATATTCAATATTCATATCAAAATGTTCCATGGAAGTATTTTATACTTTCCTTCTTTGAAAGGTAATTTTTTGTTTTCTCATGCTTCCTGCTTAATAGCCATATACAAATGTCCACAGAGCTTTTAATGAAATGTCAGTATATATAATGTTTTTGTTTTATCCTTGTTTTATGTCACCAACATGGCATATATAATACATGCAAATTTTTTAAGAGAAATACTCATTTCTCCTCGGTTATACTATCAAATTTATGAGTAACTATTTGCAAATGAGGGAAATATATTGTCATTACTCATATTGCCAAACACTGGTTATACTTGAAAAACCTATTGTAACTTTATAAATATGATTTTCAGAAACACAAAAGGACATACCTGTTGTAAGCAGATTCTTGCTCAAACAAGGTTGTTTTCAAATACCTCTATTTCTGTATAATGCCTACAAAGAAGCATTATTTTACAAGCTTTAAATCAGAATGGCATGTGCATTCTTTTTCCAAAGTGACCCAGCCTAGTAGGGGAATATCACTGAAAGAGTACCTCTATCACAGATGAAGGGTGACCTTTAAATATTTGCATAGCGTAATAGGAGGCACGAAGTGTAGGGTGACAAGACATCCCACTTCTGGCGGGGCAGTCCTGCTTTTCAACAATTTGTCCCATGTCCCGCTGCTTTTTTTTAAAAAGTCCTGATTTTTGGAAAGAATGCATGAACAGGCAGGAGAAAAGGAAGGGAATATATGTTTTTTGGCTGCCATGTGGCTATTTTGCCAGGATATGAGTTTTATATTATTTTTGTTAATTTTATAATGTTAAACTGTAAT
>CAUYQV010037068.1:0-49407 GCA_963574575.1 Galagoides demidoff
AAACATAACCTGCAAATATCCTCTCCCATTCTGAGGGCTGTCTACTTGCTTTACTTACTGTGTTCTTGGCAGTGCAGAAGTAGGGGAGGGAGTTGGGAGGGAAGAGGGATGGTATGATAGAGTGAGGGTGAATGGTGGGACCACACCTATGGAGCATATTGCAAGGGTACAAGTCAAATCTATCAAGTATAGAACACAAATGTCTTAACACAGTGATTAAGTGAATGAGGTGAAAGCTATGTTGATTGGTTGGATGTAAGCGCTCCGATTTATACAAAGAATCAACACATGGAATCCCACACAGGCATAAATGTATTCATGATCTATGTATATATGATTTAATAAATGGAAAAAAAAAAGAAAAAAAACACTGGGCATTAGACAAAAAGGGACAGTTATCCCTAAAAGATGAAAAACAAATACGGCAAGCTTTACAATCTCCCAGCTTACTCATTTCAAAGAGTATCCAGGTAGTGTTGCAGGGTTGGGAAATCCAAGCGGAGTTAGGAAGACTTGAGTTGAGACAAGATAGCTGACAGTCTGGGGAGGTAAAAGTGGCTAGAATTCTAAGCACTATGCGTAAGAGAGTAAAAACTGCACAGAGGAAGAATCCTGAGATCTGCAGAGGGCAACCCTCAAATACTCAGTTGAATATTGATTAGCACGTGGATGTGAGGAAATTGCTCAAGGCTGGGAAAAAAATCACCTAAAAGGATTAGAGGTAACAAGGATTGACATTCACACAGAGCTGAGAATTGTGCCACCAACCAGAAAAGAAAATCTCTGCAGTAAGGGATAGTTCACAGGTCTTTCCTCAATGGGAGAATAATTAACACCAGATGAATACTGCTCTGATTCCACCTAACAATCTTAAAATCAAGAAAGACCCAAAGGAGGCTGGGTATAGCGGTTCAGGTCTGTAATTCCAGCACTTTGGGAGGCCAAGGCAGGAGAATAGCTTAAGTCCAGGAGTTTGAAGCCCACAACACAGTGAGATGCCATCTCTACAAAAATTTAAAAAAAAAAGAAAGTGGTGCATGCCTGTAGTCTCAGCTACTTGGGTCACTGGAGTTCAGGAGTTCAAGTTTATAGTGAGCTATGACTGGACCACTATACTCTAGCCTGAGTAACAGAGTGAGACCTTCTCTTTTAAACAAACAAACAAAATGGATAAAAAGAAAAGAGCCAAATAGATAAAAGCATTTTTAAATAGTAGTGTCCTGAAACAAAAATCTATCAAGGGTTTTATAAGAATAAGAATATTATTTATATATATGTTTAATTCTTATATTTTACGAATTAAAAAATATCCAGCATCCAACAAGCTAAAATTTACAATGTCTGGCACTCAATCTAAATTACCAGACATGGTAATTAATTTCCTGCAAAGAAGCAGGAAAATATGACCCACAGTAAGAAGAAAAATTAATAATGAAAACTAACCCAGAACTGACAATGATGTTAGAATTAGCAGAGAGGACCATATAACAAGTATGGTAACTATATCTCCTGTGTTCAAAAAGTTAAGAAGAGACATGGGAAATATAATAAAAAGCCAAAATCAAACTTCCAGAAATAAAATCCATGACACCAGAGATGAATATGCTGAATGCAGTGAATAAGATTAATAGTAAAATTAAACATCTCAGAATAAAAGATTAGTACACTAAAAGATAATTGTCCAAAGTAGACCACAGAGATAAATGAAAGATAAAAAGAACAGATCAGTGAATTGTTGAGATGACTTCAAACAACCTAATAAGTGTGTAACCAGAGTCTATGAAGGAGAGAAGGGATTGCAGAAAGAATATTTGAAGAAATAATGGCTTAAATTTTCTAAATTTGATGAAAACTATAAATTCACAGATCCAAGGAACTCATTGAAGCCAAAGACAGAAACATGGGAGGAGAAAAGAACTACACTAAGGTATATAATAATGAAACTACTCAAAACCAGTAATAAAGAAAAATATCTCAGATAGCCAGAGTAAAAAGAAATGTTATAAGGTTGGTCATGGTGGCTCAGGTCTGTAATCCTAGCACTCTGGCAGGCCGAGGCAGGTGGATTGCCTGAGCTCACAAGTTCGAGATCAGCCTGAGCCAGAGAGAGACCTTGTCTCTAGAAATAGAAAGGCATTGTGGTAGGCATCCGTAGTCCCAGCTACTTGGGAGGCTGAGGCAAGAGAATCACTTGAGCCCAAGAGTTTGAGGTTGCTATGAGCTATGATGCCACAGCACTCTATCAATGGTGACAAAGTGAGACTCTGTCTCAAAATAAATAAATAAGTAAAAATAAAAAAAAAGAAATGTTACACATTTCTCAAAATAAAATAAATAAGCAAAATAAATAAATAATAAATAAAATAAATAAAATAAATAAGTAAATAAAAATAAAAAAAAGAAATGTTACACATAAAAAAACAAGATGGAGCTGACAGTGGATTTCTTCTGGAGAAGACAATGAAATAACATCCCTAAAATACTAAAAGAGTGGACAAACAAACAAAAAACACTTTTACACTAGAAGTCTATACCCAGCAAAAATATCTTACAAAAATTAAAGTGAAAGAAAGAGTTATTTGGACATAAAAAATTGAAATAATTAATCACCTGCAGACCCCAAATACATGAAATATTTAAGGAATTATTTTAGGTAGAAGGAAAATGATACTGCATAGAAATATGGATTTATTCTATTATATCACAAAGTGATAACTACATAAGTGCATACATAATTCTTATTATTTAAATCTCTTTAAAATAGTATAAAGGTCAAGAGTGGGAAAATGATAGACTATTACTACACTGTTTTCATATATTAAATAGTATAATATTGTTTGAAGGTAGATTGTCGTAAGTTAAAGGTAGATATAGTCTATAAATCATGAATTAACTACTAAATAACAAAATAAAGCTCACAAAGGGTATAAAGTGGAATCAAAGAAAAAATTTAATTAATACAAAAGAAGGTAGAAACAGAGGGAAAAGTGGCCAAAGAATAGATGTAAAAAATAGAAAACAAATACCAAGATAATAGACTTAAACTTAATCATATCAGAAATCTCACTAAATGTAAATGGTTTCTACACTAAAAAGGCAGAGAATTTCTGTTTGGCTAAAAAAGCAAGACCCAATCATATGCTGCCTATAAGAAATATACTTTGAATATAAAAATTTGTAGAGTTTAAAAGTAAATGATATTAATACTGATCAAAATAAAGATGAAATGCCTATATTAATATCAGACTAATGAGATTTCAGAGTAAAGCATATTTCCAGAGATTTAAAATGTTGATTTCATGATAGTAAAGATGCTGATTCCTCAAGAAAAGTTAATAATTCTAAATGTTTATGTTCCTAGTAATGGAGCTTCAAAATACTTATAGCAAAAACTAATATAACTGCGAGTACAAATGAATAAATCCACAATTTTAATTGAAAATGTTTATACCCCTATAACTGTATTTGAGAACACGGGAGACAGACAATAAATAAATGTAGTAGACCCTTCATAGTTGACCACCTCCCTCTATTGGTCACCTCCTTAAATTGACCCCCTAATTTTCATAGACCAGACATGCACCACATGTACATGTAGCATAGTAGGCCTACTTCCTTATGTTGACCACCTCTGCATGTTGACCAGTTTGTTACAGTCCCTTGGGTGGTCAACTTACAGAGGATTCTACTGTATATAGAAGGTTTGAAAAACATCAACCATGTTGATCTAAATGGTATCTATAGAACATATAATTTTTAAAGTATCCATATCAAAGAATATGTCCTATGACCACAAAGAAATTAAGTTAGGTATCAAATTAAATTCTAAATTAGTAACAGAAAGATCTGAAAATCCCCAAACATCTGGAAACCAAATAGCACACATTTATACAACTCATTGGTCAAAGAAGCAATCAAACATGAAATTAAAAAGCATTTAAAGTTGAGTCAAAAAATAAAGCACTTCAAAATTTGCGAGATGCCATGACAACAGTATTTAGAGGGACATTTATAGCACTAACACTTATATTAAAGAAGAAACATCTTAAATCAAGAATCTATAAAAGTATGTTATTTGGTTTCCAAATGTTTAGAAATTTTCAGATCTTTCTGTTACTAATTTAGAATTTAATTTGATACCTAACTTAATTTCATTGTGGTCAGAGGATGTATTTTATGATATGGATACTTTGAAAATTGTAAGTAAGTTCCTTACTTATAAAAAAGTAAGTTTCCACCTAAAACACTAGAAAATGAAGAGCAAAATAAACCCAAAATAAATTTTTTAAAAAGAATGATAAGATCAAAGTGAAAAATCAATAAAAAAGAAAACAGAAAATCAATAAGATTAAAAAGTTAATTTTTTAGTAAGATCAATGAAATTGATATATAACTAGCCAGACTTACCAGGAGAAAAACAGAAAGCACACACTTTACCAGTGTGAGAAATGGGAGAGGTGACATCATAAAAGATTCTATACATAGTAAGTGAATGATAGAAAATATATGAACATTTTTTTTGCTAATAAATTTGACAGTGTAAATGAAACAGATTACCTGAAAGACATGAGCTATCAAAGCTCACAAAGAAATGAATAATCTGAAAAACCCTATATCTAGTGACAAAATTGAATTTGTAGTCTAAAACATTCACACAAAGAAAACCCTGAGCCTAAACATCCTCACAGGTGAATTTACTAGACATTTAATGAAGAAATAATATGAATTCCATACAAATTCTTCTAGAAGATTGAAAGGAAGAGAATATGTCCCAATTCATTATTCTAATACCAAAACAAGACAAAGAAATTATAAGAAAAAGAACAACAACAAAAAAACTGCAACCCCAAATCCCTCGTGACTATCGATGTAAAAATTCTGACCAAATTTTTAACAAATCAGATGATATGTAAATATTAAGAGGATGAAACATTATAATCAAATGGCATTTATTCCCCCAAACAAGGGGTTGATTTAACATCTGAAAATCAAACAATGTAATTCAATCTCAATAGATACCATAAGGTATTTCACAAAATCTATCTTTCATTTCCAGAAATACTTATAAATCTAGAAAGAGGAAGTAATGTTCTCAATTTAATAAAGGACTTTTATATTTTCCCCTAAGATTAGGAGCAAAATAAGAATGTCCACTCTCAACATTCTATTTCATACTGTACTGGAGATTCTTTCCAGTGGAATATAGAAATAAAAGACACCCATATTCAAAAGAAAAAAATAAATTTGTAAAACTAATGCTACTTGATTTTGAGACATATAATAAAGCTACAGTAATAAAATAAAGTATTACTGGCATAAAAGTAGATAAAAATGTCAATGTGATGGAGTATAACATCCAGGAATATAATCACACTTATATGGACAATCACTTTTCAACAAAAGTACAAAGTGAATGCAGTGGACAGAGGATAGTCTAGTCAATAAATTGCACTAAAACAATAAAATATTCATAGGCAAAAAAAACTTAAACTCTTACCTTCTATTATATGCAAAATTAAGTCAAAATTAATCAAAGTTCCATATGTAAAGCCTAAAATTATAACATTACTAGAAGAAAACATGAGAAAATTTTTGTGACCTTGTATAAAACAACAGTTTCTTAAATACAAAAAGCATGGAGGATCAAGATGGCTGACTAGATGCAAGCAGTACGTGCTTTTTCCATGGAGAGGAACAAAAATAGCAAGCAGATTCTCACATTTTGAACAGTTCATCCAGGAGAGAATGATAAGGTTCACCAGGGAAGTAATGGGAAGCACTTAAAGTGGGTAAGGAGAGGATTCAGGGCAACTTACCCTGCTGGAGGCTGGCTAACAGCTGGGAGAAGCTCCCGGATACAGTGAAATAGTTAGAGAGAGAAGCCTCCAGGGCTCCAATTTCGGAGACAAGCTTTGGCAATCTTGACTACAAGAGAATCCTTCACTCCACTCGGGCTTTCGGCCTAACATAGGGAATTGTGTAGAGAGTGCACAGAGACATTTGTACAGAAAGGGAACTGGCATGGAATCCCACAGGCATCTGAGCTGAGAGCAGCTTGAGCCAGGTGCCATTCTGAGAGCCTGGGCACTGAGACTGTGGGTGTGCCTACAGCCACGGTGCAGCTCCCAGGAAAAACAGAGGAGCCAAGCTCCTCCTATGAACCCCTGGGAAGGTCTCCGCCACCCTGTCATCGGCTTCTGTGGAGACTGAGACATAAGCATTTTCCAGTTTCTGACTCAAATGTTAACTGCCTGGGTGGGGCCCCAGCCTTCGTGGTCATAGGTCCCAGGTGCCATTTTAAGGATTTGACATTGGGCTGTGCCCTGTGCCTGGCTGGGCAGGGGCAGAGAAACCTGATTTTCTTGCATGTTTCAGGGACAGTGCCCATGCCACGATGGGACTAAGTCTCAAGCAAACCATTCTCCCCACAGTTTCCCTCTAGTGCCATCTGCTTGAGAAGGGCCTGCCCTCTGTAGTCATCCACTCAGGGCAACATTTGGGGAGTTTGAAGCTGGGTAGCATCCTGCCCTCAGGTTCAATTCGGGTATAACTGTTCTGCTTCGCTGAGGAGGGACAGGGGAGCCCAAGCTGTCCTACACACACCTAGTAATACCAGAGTTCCAGGCTCTTGGTCTCTGCAGTTCAAAGAATGAAGCCACAGACCACAGGATCAGTAGTAGGTTAGGTTTTATTTAAGATACAAGTATTACAGCTCTCACAAAGAACCAAACCTCTTTGCAGAGCAGGATCAGCAGTAAGATGGGTTTTATAATACAAGTGTTATAGCTCTCACAAAGAACTAAACCTCCTTGCTCTCCTGCTCTCTTTTGGAGGTCTGTGTTTGGGCTCTCTGCTTAGGGGCTTATATAGTGGCAGGTCCTTGTGAGTTACAGTCAGTTGTCCAATCAGCTTTCAGGTCTTAAAAACAGACCAATCAGGAGCAGGTTTTGGAAACAGACCAATCAGGGATGCACTGGAGGAATTGTTTTGCCAGAAGTCCACATGAGGAGACAACACCGTGACAGTGTCTTCCCTTGCTAGTGTGTGGAGGAATTCCTCCATTCCCTGCAAGGGTAACTGGTCCAGGGCCAAGGTGGCCAGTCTCGGTGCCACCTTGTCCGGGCATCAATAGGATGAGTCCCACTGCTCTGTTATGGGCTGCTGTGGGACTGGGCTGTGAGAAGACAGCATGCCCCTTCACAGTTTACATATACTGTTTGCCTGGAAGGGGACCACCCTTTCTGTTCACCGGCCCAAGGTGTTAATTTGGGAGTCTAAAGCTGGGCAGCACTTGCCCAGCCAAGTAGAGACAAAGGAACCCACACTCCCCCACCTATCCTAGGACAATTCCCACCACTCTGCTACAAGTTTCACTGAGACAGAGACAGGAGCAGCCAGCACTATACCCAGCATCTTGTCCAGGCTGTTTGGTCGGAAGAGGCCACATCCTCTTGGACACAGGTCCAGTGTGCCATTTGGGGGTTTACAGATGGGCAGCTCAGGTAGGGACATAGAGACAGGGACCTCCACTCCTCTAACCACATAATGCCTCAAACATAGCCACCTCTGCTTCTAGCATGAGTTTTGGTGTGGGGAAACTGTGGAACAGCCGATTCTAGGCTTGCAGGCTAGGGTATACCATCCAGTAGGGCTCTGCTCACTGTACCTGGGTTGGACAGAGGCTACAGGTCATTTCCTTCACTTCACAGACAGGTAGTGTTTTTGTAGCTCTTCTGACCTGGGAATCTCAGCCCCTGGATCTCCACACTCCTGGATCCACAGCCAATACCCCCCCATCACACACTCAGCTTGCAGCAGACCTGGGAGACCAGTTGGTGCCAGGGGGACAGAGCTTGGGTATTCACAGCACACGTGTAGCAGAGAGAAGAATGTAGCATGTCAGAGGGCCACTTAGGAAAAAGGGAAGCAGCACACGAGCTCCCCACCATTTGGAGCCTTCTTTTTTCCTCCCTTCCCCACCCACTGTGGCCAGGCAGCTGTGGCTGTTTCTACTTGGGATCAGCTAGGTTTCCACGTGGTCAATTAAGCCAGGTCTGCCTGTTACACCCAAGATTTCATAGAACTTGGGGCCCACTCCTTTCTCTCTAAAAGACTGCAGTGAGTGCTTTTGTGTCTGCAGAGAACAGAGACCACTGTCACTGTCCAGAGAGTGAGGTAAATAGCTGTGTGTCCCACAGTTGCCTGCCACTACTAATCTCATCAAGAGGTCCTATTCATCCTGCCACAGTATCACACACAGTGCATCTGCCCTTCTCCTGCTTGAGCTTTCTTTTGAATGTCTCAGTCTGAGGACCCAAGAGGCCAGGGCACTACAGATTACCTGACCTGGTCCGACTGAGGTCTGGGATCCAACTGATCCAAATTGCCAGCAGCACCATCATGGGTACCTAATGGCACAGGCCAAAAAGCAGTGTACCTCTTCCTCTCTACATGAGCAGTAGAGTTCCTTACAGAGGTGGACTGGTAGATGACAAGGCTGTATATTTTGTTTGTTTAACTTAATTTTTATTAAATCATAACTGTATAATTTAAGGGGTACAATGTGATAATTTGATATACAATGTGGAATGCTTAAATCAAGCTGATTAACATAACCATCACCTCACTTATTAATTTTTTTGTGGTAAGACATTTATAATATACTCTTAGTTGTTTTGAAATGTACCCTTGCCTTGTGCACATTAGGTGAGATCCCACCTAATACCCTCCCTCCACTCATCCTTTCCCTCCCCTCCCCTGTCCCTTCTCTACCTCCTCTCCCCTTCTTCTTTCTGGACTGTATTTGTGTTTTATCATTTGTGTGAATGTGTAAGTGATTATTATATATTGGTTTCATAATAGTATTGAGTACAATGAATACTTCCCCCTCATTCTTGAGATACTTTACTAAGAAGAATGTGTTCCAGCCCCATCCAGTATATGAAGCAGCCCAAATGCCCATCAACCCATGAATGGATTAACAAATTGTGGTATATGTAAGGCTATATATTTTGAACTGAGGGAAGAGGTTCTAGATGAGAAGGAGCTCACATTAAAAACCCTAGTAATCTGAAAAAATAGGCTCTTTAAATACACCCAAAGGATCATACTAACTCCCCAGCAATGAATTCCAACCAAAAGGGAATTTTTGAAACGTCAGATATGGAATTTAAAATATTGATTATAAACAAGCTCAGTGAGATCAATGAGAAAGTTGAAAACTAACAGAAGCCAAAATATTATTAATTATATGAATGAAATATTCATGAATGAGATAGATATTTTTTAAAATAATAGAACTTCTGGAAATGAAAGAGTAACTTAGGGAATTTCAAAATATGTTGAAAGTCTTAACAACAGACTAAACCAGAAGAAAGAATTTCAGAGCTTGAAGGCAATGTTTTCAAATTTATTCAGTCATCCAAAAATAAAGAAAAAAGAATCAAAAGAAATGAACAAAATCTCTGAGAAATATGGGATTATGTAAAATGCCCAAACTTAAGAATTATTAGCATCCCTGAGGGAGAATAAGAAAAAACAAAAAGCATGGAAAACCTGTTGGAGGGAATAATGGAGGGAAACTTCCCTCCTCTTGCTAGAGCTTTAGATATTCAGATACAAGAAGGTTGATGGACTCCTGGAAGATTCCTGACCAAAGTCATAATGAAGGGGAAAATCATCCAAGCTGTGAGATGACAGCATCAAGTAACTTACAAAGGAAATCTCCCTAGACCAGCGGTTCTCAACCTGTGGGGTGCGACCCGTAGGAACTGTATTAAAGGGCTGCAGCATTAGGAAGGTTGAGAACCACTGCCTTAGACTAACAGCCAACTTCTCAAAAGAAACTTCATACACCAGAAAGGATCTGGGTCGCACTGTTTGTCTTCTTAAATAGAGTAACTGTCAGCCAAGAATTTTGCATCCTGAAACTAAATTCCATAAATTCCTAGACAAGCAAAACTAAGGGAACTTGTCACCACTAGACCTGCCCTGCAAGAAATGCTCAAAAACACCATAAAGAGCATTTAATACTCATGAGGGTCAAAACACCTCAAAGTAAAGACAATCACAACTACAACTTGGACTTTACCTTACAAATGCAAACAATGTAATATAATCACATGTACTTTCATCTTAATCCAAAATTTAAAAAAATCGCAGCTCTTATAAAAGAGTGTATCACAAGGGAAAATATAAAGCAACTAGGTAACACCCACCATCACTGAGAGTAAGCTGGGGGACATAACTTACTACGCTCTGTCAGGAAGAGGTGAAGACAGCAGGTCAGAGGTAGCCTCAAGGGATTCATTAAACCTGCTAGAGCAACCCATAGGCAACTCAGGACCAGTTCTCTTCTTGGCACTGTCGGGGACCAATCTTCAGGGCCTCAGGGACAATTTTTTCTTTTCTTTTTCTTCATTATCTCTTCCATAGCACCAAGAAGGATTATATTAACCATCGTTTTATATATTTTCTCATCTTTCTTTTTCTTTTCTTATTTTTATATTATTATTTCCCTCTTTTCCTTCTTTCTTTTTTTTCCCCTCTTCCTTTCTTTCCAGTACCATGTGGTCATTTTACCTCCAAAGCCCAGAGTTAAAGAAGAACAAAGGCAAGGAGGAAAAGAGGAAAGAAAATAGGGGAAGGAAATAAAGAAAAAGAAATCGTACATGGGGAGAATCCAGCAAAAAAATTAGATCAGTTCTCCCAAGGGATCACAGCGGAGCTACTACAGAAGATTCCAACTATAAAGAAATAGTGGAAATGACAGAAATGGAATTCAGATTATAGAGGACAAGTACAATGAAAAGAATTAAAGGCACAGTGGAAAATCAGCAAAAAGAAGTCCAATAAATGTGCTAAGAAATTAATGAAATGAAAAACGAAGTCTCCAAGGATCTGGAAGAAATTAGAAAGGATATAATGGAGCTTAATGAATTAAAACAGGCACTGACAGAATTTATAGTAGAAAGTGGTAAAATACAGTAAAAAGCTTTGACTATAGATTAAACTATGGAGAAGAAAGAATCTCCAAGCTTGAAGACAAAGCTCTCAAGTCAACCCAGTCATTTAAAGGGGCAGAAAAGAAATTGTGGTATGTGTATACCATGGAATACTATGCAGCCTTAAAAAAGATGGAGACTTTACCTCTTTTATGTTTACATGGAGGGACCTGGAACATATTCTCTTGAGTAAAGTATCTCAAAAATGGAGTAAAAAGTATCCACTGTACTCAGTAATTCTATGAAACCAACTTATATTTACTAACACTTTCTTATGAGAGATAGAACACAACTATAGCCCAGGATGAAGGAGAGAAATGGAGTGGGAAGGGAGGGGAGGGCGGAGGTTTGATGGAGGGAGGGTGAATGGTGGGACCACACCTATGGAGCATATTGCAAGGGTACAAGTCAAATCTATCAAGTGTAGAACATAAATGTCTTAACATAATGATCAAGTAAATGAGGAGAAAGCATGTCAAATTGTATAAAAAAATCAACACATTGTACCCCACATATGCATAAATGTATTCATGATCTATGTGTATATGACTTAATTTAAAAAAAGACAGTAAAAGTAGAGCAATCTCTTAGCGAGTTATGGGACTACACGAAGCATACAAACATATGAATGTTAGGTATCCCCAAAGAAGAGAGTCCCAAAAACATGGATGATATTATAGCTGAAATAATAGCTATAATAGATGTAGCTATTAAATTATAGCTCTAGTGGATGATATTATAGCTGAAAATACATTTATCTTTAGGGACATACAAATTAAAATTTACCTCCTATAATTTATTATTTTAATTAGATCATTTGCCATTGTGGACTTCCATTTGGGTATCCTGTTATTTGTGATTCCCTCACAGTTCATCCCTGTACACCAGGGTATTAGGACACCAAGGAAGCAGGAGAATCAGTCATTTAAAGACTGGGCCCCCTCACTAGGCTCTGAGATGTCAGGCCTTCTCGGAGCTCGCTACCCTCATTGGGATGAATCTGCCTAGAAAGACTGATCTGCTGATGGGATGTACGTTCTGGGTACACATGTCCCAGAGTTGTACTCTTATCATTTATTTTTATTCATTCGTTTATTGCATGTGGACACAGTATGGCAAGGCAATAAGAGAAGGAGAAGGTGGTGGCAGCCAGCGATGTCAGTTAGTCACTTTTCACTGTCTTGTGAAGGGTCTGCTTCTCAGGCCTCCTCGCCATCCCTCCTGCTCAGCTTATTCCTTGCACACCCACCCATACAATTCTACCCTTCAGATCTCAGCCCAGCATATCCTTTCTCTTCCATGTTCTCAAGACATGCACCTTCTCTACACAGTCTTTATCCCAACTGTAGTTTCATATTTATGGATACATTTCTCTGGTTGCTCCCTCTCCCCCACTAGAGCACAATCTCCAGCCAGGGACTGCTCCTGTCTGATTTGCTGTGAAACTCATTTTGTCAGGGAACTCATGAAAATCTGCACAGAGTAGTGTGAAGAGGAAAGAACTCTAGATGAGAAGAATAAATACAGTTACGACTCAGAAAGATCCGAGTCCTACCTTGACCGTTTTTCAGCTGTGTGATCTCCAGAAAATGACTTCATTTCTCTGAACTTCACTTCTTTATATGGAAAGCAGGATAAAATTATCTTTGTTTAACCTTTGTTGAAAGACTTCCATTGCATAGGATCAATAAATGATTCAGGACAAAGCCCAGTTAAGAACCCAGCCACCATTGGTAGTATCACCACAATTGCTACTGTAGGTACTGAATTAGGAGGGTTTGATTACCCAGGTTTTGGGGTATCAAGGAAGGATTTCTATAGATAGTACCCCTTTGCAGCATGTCATGAAGCATTGGAGTAATCCAGATGAACAACTGGGGGCAGGGTGTTTCAGGTTCAGGGAATAATGAAGCTTGGGTAGTCATAGAGAAGATGGAAGAGGCCAGTGTGCTCAGGGGACTGCCAAGGCCAGAGTGCCAGGTGCACATGCAGAAGTGGCAAGATGTAGTAGGCTGGAGAGATCTCAAGTCATACAGGGTTCTCCATGTCTTGCCTAAGAGCCAGGCTTTATTACTTTGATGAACAATGGGGTGACATCATAGGATTTTAAATAGTGCAGGTCTGTATCTTAGAAACACTTCCCTAGGAGCATGGGATCACAACTCATCTGTGGAGTTAAGAAAAAGTAAGAAATAAAGAAAGGACAGCATCTTCTTTCAATGTCACACAGGGGCATTGTTTAACAATCCCCCAGACTGTTTAATTATAGGGGAATGTACCTTTGTTTGACTCACTATTGATTAAAAGCCTAGACATTGTGGGGTTACATATTAACTTGATGCTTTTCCCCCCTCCACTCCCCGGTGGAGATGTAATTGATTTCTGTCCAGTAGGAAAGATAACTCCCAATGTTACAGTCTTATTGCCCTATAAGGATGTTAACTAGTTTTATGTCGAACCTAGCAACTTTATTCTGACATTTGTTTTTCAGAAAGCTGTAACAACCCAGTTCCTCAAATGCTTTTTGCATCTGCTTTATTTTTTCACTTTTGAAACAGTTTTACCCAACCCTCCAATTCTTTCATTAATTAATGCGTTAAATAAATTTTTGGCTTGTGTTCATTTTATATTTGTATGAAAGCCACGTTATTAACTTTTTGAAAATCATACTGTGGTGCTGGTATTTTAGCCAAAAAACCTGTGAAAGGGCTAGTGCTGGAATTGGGAGGCCTGGAAACATTTTCTCAGTCTTAGCCTTGGGAAGCCTAGCTGAGAGAGGACGGGTGGGGGTAGCAGAGACAGGTGGAAATGCTGTGGTGAGGATTAGTAGGTAGGTCTAACTACTCAGATGGGCACCCTTGGACCTTGTTGTTGGCAGTTATGGCTGATGGTGATCAATGGCAAGCATGGGCTGGGTGGCTTCAAGACAGGGGAGCTGAGTCAGCTGAGCATGGGTGTATGGGGTTCGGTTGGAGCCAGCATAGACTCATGCCCAGCAGACTGGACAGTCAGGAGAGCTTCTCTGCAGCAGGTCAAGTCAAGGTCAGACCTGTAGCAATAGCATCTCCTCTATCCTAATATATTGCTAGACATAAATCTGTTGAGGGAAGAAAACTGAGCCAACAGCTGGCCAACATCCAGGGTTACAGTCAGCAGGCTCAGTCCCTTGTGGGAAGCTAGCGAGGTGTTAGGCCACAGGGACACACATCCCACAGGGGAACTAGAAACAGAGCAAAAGCTCCATCTTCAGATCCACGTGATAGGAGGAAGGAACATGTAGGGTCACGGGTCTCAATCCCAGACATGTCAGATATTGTCTCCGAGGTCAGCTGAGCATGGGTGTACGGGGTTTGGTTGGAGCCAGCATAGACTCATGCTCAGCATGAGTCTCTGAGTAAGAGCTGCCTACATCTTGTCATTTGGCCATTGACAATGATGCCTTGCCCAGTGAAATGCCAGGCTCAGCTGGGGTGGAAGTTTCTATGGCTGGTTGAGAAGGTGACACTGTCCCATCTTGATACCTATTTCCCCTGCCTTCACACAGTGGAAGTGGAAGTAGAGGAGGAATGTTCTGTTTACCAGGCCTGAACAGGACCTCAGTAGGACACCCCACGTGGTGGACAACCATCTTTCTTGTTCCCAATTGGCTCCTTTGACCACATAGCCTGTGTCAGGGGAATTTCCCCTCGATGTGTCCACTCCTCCCCAAAGTGAAGCTCAGGAAGACACTTCCCCTGTCACCCTTGCAGCTGGAGGCAGGCATGTGACTGAGGCTCTGTCTTGTCCTGGGCACCAGATAAACTTCTGTTTGGAAGCGAGTGACCCACAGAGACGGGGACCACAGGGATTCTGCTTTGGTGGGGGTGGTACAGAAACATGCTGCTTTCAGAAGCAGCACAGGGCAGCCTGGGCAGGTGACAGGGCCAGTGTATTCCACACGGAGGCTCCTGGCTGAGGATCTCCTGACGCTGGGTGGTCCCTTGGCCAGGCTGGTCACTAGCACAGTGAAGGATTCCTGACCCTTTCTGTGCTTCCTCTCCTAAGGAGACCCCACATGGACATGTCTGTCTCAACCAAGGGTGACACTTGAACATTCAGAGATGCCTCACACAAAAGGAACTCTGAGGAGGAGTTAGAAAGCCCTATGAGCTCTGACTTGCTGTTCCTTTGCTAGAAGTATAGGATGACTAATTATATTGGACCTCTTCCATCAGGGAGAGGGCTGTGATTGGCTGTCACGGAAATAGACACTCATTCTGGATATGGATTTGCTTCGCTGCTCCTCTGCTTCTGCCAACAGCACTATTTGTGGACTTACAGAAAGCTTTATGGACCATTATGGTAACCGGCATAACATACATAATACTGTTTTTTTAAAAACCAAGGAACTCATTTTACAACATAAAAGTAAGGACATATAAAAGACTAATTGTTGTCTCTTTTACTGCCTGGTGGCCTGGATCTGTGTGCGCCTGTGACTGAATAAAAGCTCTATCCTCAGTTCACACACTTCCAGGGAGGGTGTATCTGATCTTGGAGTAATAAGGACATCCCATGTTTCCTCAATCACCCCCCACCCCAGTCATCTTGTGCTATTTATTAGCCAGATGGACATTACTGGGATAAATTTGGGTTTTAATTAATTGATTTTTTTTTTTTTTTGAGATGGAGTCTCACTATGTTGCCCAGGCTAGTCTCAAACTTCTGGGCTCAAGTGATCCTCCTTCATGTGCTTCCCAAGCACCACCATGCCCTCATAGTGGGCTCTGTGTACATTATCAGATATATGTAAATTTCACAACAACCTAACTTCCACATGACAAAACTGAGGGTCAGAGAAGATAACTTGCTCAAACTACCTAGTTGTCAGGCTTCAGAGTTGGGCTAGTAACATACACATGCCTGTTTTTTTCCCTACTATGTTATGCCCCTTCTTTTTTGTGCTGAAGGGGGGAGGTTCTTACGCTGGCTTTCCAGGCTGTCCACTGCCCCTGCCTACCTTCCTTCTATCCTGAATTCAGAATCACAATTAGAATCGCAATTTCAAGGGAGATCGAGAGTTAGTGGGCTCCATGTGAGATACCAAGGGAGGAAAAGGGGAACTGAGTCAAGCCACCTCCCCCTAACTAGCTTTAGGCAAGATTAAGAAAAGAGATTTCACAAATTATTAAAAAGCTATAGTAATCAAAACAGTGTAGTACTGGTATAAGATAGATAGCTTTATCAATGGAATAGAACTGAGGGTTCAGAAATAAACCCATATGTCAACAGCCAATTGATTCTTGACAGGGTACCTATCATGCAATAGGGGAAGAATAGTTGTTTCAACAAATGGTGCTAAGGCAATAAGATATTCACATGAAATCCCTATCCTACACCTTATAAAAAGCTGACTCAAAATAATCAAATGTAGGAGATGAAAACCATACAACTATTAGAAGAAAACATAGGGGTAAATATCCATGATCAATATTTCATAACCAAGAGATTTTTTTGATGTGACACCAAAGATACAATAAACAAAAGAAAAAAATAGATAAATTAACTCCATCAAGATTAAAAACTTTAATGCATCCAAGGACATTATCAAGAAAGTGAAAAGACAACCTTCAAATTGGGAAAAAATACTTCAAGTCATATATCTTATAAAGAACTCTTACAACTCAACAGAAAAAAAGACAACTAAATTTAAAAATGGGCAAAGGGTTTGGACAGGCATTTCTCCTAAGAAGATATACAACTTGTCAAAAAGCACATGAAAAGATTCTCAACATCATTAGTCATTAAAGAAATGGAAATCAAAATCCCAGTGAGCTACAACTTCATACCTGCAGTGACAGCTCTTTAAAAAATGTTAAATGTTTACTTCCCCACATGATGTCATTAAATCGTCTCTGTATAACAACAGTTTGATTTTGAATAAAGGGAACCTGCTCCTTGGGAGTGGAAGGGGAAAGAGTATCTATAACATGCTTTGTCAGATCTGTCTTAATCACACCTCTCCCCTCCTTTGTTCTTATTTCAGATGCCAGGCAGAGAAATTGAACTGTAAAGTGACCTGCAGTCATTACAGTTTTATTCAGTGGGAAATGGAGATGGTCTGTTGGTGCAACCCTAACAACTGGCTAATAAAATTTAGAGACTAGAGTGCTTATCATGTCTGGGGGGTCTCCAGAAATAAATGATTTATTAGAACAATTCCACCATCAAAAAAACGAGGTTTTATGACTTGCTCTGAATGTAACATGTAAGAAAGGATGTGTTTTTTGTTGGGAAGAGACCATTTCTAGGCTTTTTTTTTTTTTGAGACAGAGTCTCAGTATGTCACCCTGGGTAGAGTGCTGTGTCATCACAGCTCACAGTAACCTCAAACTCTTGGTGATTTTCTTGCCTCAGCCTCCCAAGTAGCTGGGACTACAGGTGCCCGCCACAACACCCACAACACCCAGCTATTTTGTTGTTATTGTTGTCATTGTGGTTTAGTAGGCCCGGGCCGAGTTTGAACCCACCAGCCTTGGTGCATGTGGCTGGTGGCCTAACCACTGAGCAGCAGGTGCTGAACCCCTTTCTAGGCTTTTATATTATGTAATAGCAATAATGAATACCTTAAACCTACTAATGATTTTCTGATCTTATTTCATATTTGTTTTCACAGTTCACCATTGCATTTCACTATGTGAACACTTAAATATTAAATAGAAACTAGCTACTCTAATAAAATCTGAACACAGTTAATGTCTATCATAAGACTGGTTTTAATGTGATTCTCTACTGATACTACTGTTTTAAAAGGTTACTAAAATGATTTGGTTGGTCATTTTAGGAAATGTCCCTTAAACTTAGACCTATCCTCTGCCATGTATAACACAAATGCTATGCCTCTTCTCAGTTGTATTATTTTTAGAGTGCTTAAAAAATTAATCATATGCTTTTTCCTGCAATTATACCTAACCTGAGCATATCTTCCATAGAAGATGACCAGTTCTGATTAAAATTTACTTGTAGTAGGTAAACGTTAGGCAATGATAGTTGTAAGACAAAATTAATTCTTTTAAAGTGCCAGCAATTTAGAAATATCCTCCCTATGGTTCTAAAACCCTCAGAGGTATTTGCTTTTATTCATATTCACAAAAAATTTGGCTTTTTTTCTGTAGTACTGAACTATGACCCTCAGGATTTCTGTTAAATGACAAAAGAAAACTTGAGTATGAGTCTATTATATAAATGTGAACTTCCTTAAAACCAAGGTCCAGAATTGAGAATCATATTGGTTGCTTTTTAAGCTCACGTTGCCCATTTCATTCAGAGAGTCACAAAATCTGACATTTTTTCCAGAAACTGCAAATTTTGGTCTGAGTGACTATGCTCAAATAAGTGAACACATGATCATACAGCATTTCTGTGAATTCTTTTCAGTCTTGTGATAATACATGTTATCTTTATTTTAGAATAAAAAATGTATTAAGTGTTGGTGAGGATGCAGAGAAGTTGGAACCATTGTGTGTCACAGGTGGGAATGTTTTCAATGACTATGGGAAACACCAAAACCTGTTCCATAGGAGATATCTAGAAAAGTTAAACACAGAAGGGCCAGAGGATCCTTCAGTTTCACTCTTAGGAATAATCCCCCCCCAAAACTAAAACCAAGTACTCAAATAAACGCATGTACACAACCATTCATAACACCACTATTCACAGAGGCCGAAAGGTAGCAACAACTCCAATGTCCATCACAGTTCACTGGATAAACAACCTGTGATGTGTACATACGATGGACCAGCCATGGAAGGGAAGGAATTGCTGATACATGCAGCAATATGGACGAATCTGGAAAACATAGAGCTGAGTCAAAGAAACCAGACATGAAAAGTCACACATGGTGTGACTCCATTTATATAAAATACCCAGAATCAGTAAATCCATAGAGAGAGAATACAAACTGATCACTGCCATGGACTGAGGGTAAAGGGGAATAGGAAGTAACTTCTTAGTGGGTAAGGGGTTTCCTTTTGTGGTGAGGAAATGTTTTGTAGTTAGGCAGAGGTGGTGGCTGCACAAAATTGTGGATGTACTAAGTGCACTGACTTAAGATGATTAATTTTATGTCATGTGAATTTTACCTCAATAAAAAATAAATAGCAGACCCTCCATAGTTGATCACCTTTCTCTGTTGACCACCTCTTTAAGTCGACCTAATTTTCATAGACCGGATGGACATGCATATGTGTACATATGGGTACAGTAGGCCTAGTTCCTTATGTTGACCATGTCCATATGTCGACCACTCTGTTACAGTCCCTTAGGTGGTCACTTACAAAGGTTCTACTCTAAAACATAAAGATTCAAGCAAGACAGCAGACAGTTCCATAGGCGAGGATGCTACCCAGAGTGTGTTGGGGAGAGGGGTTGGGGTGAGGTGACGGCCAACTCTAAATGCAGTAGGAAGTCCAAGTTCACCAGGTGCATATGCAGAGGACTGCAGTGGGGGAGTGGATCCCACCAGCCTGGGTCAGTAGGGGAGTGGACCCTACCAGCCTGGGTCAGTAGGGGAGAGGACCCTACCAGCCTGGGTCAGTAGGGGAGGGGACCCCACCAGCTTGTGTCAGTGGGGGAGTGGACCCTACCAGCCTGGGTCAGTAGGGAAGGGGACCCCACCAGTCTGTGTCATTAGGGGTGTGGACTCCACCAGTTTGGGTGGGGCTCTGCCATGGCCTAGGGGCTGCCATCAGCCACAGGCATCTGTGGCTTCTCGGGAGTTAATGTGATTCTCCGGAGGTTTTACAAGGCTCTCTCAGGCTCCTCCTCCACCTGCCTGGCTGGCTGGGAGGCTTGGCTGAGCTCCAGGGAGCTCACAGCACTCTTTTCCCTCTTCCTGCCTGAGCAGGCAGCCTCGCTGGGGCCTGGCACACTGTCACTGGGCTCCCAGGGCCAGGCTGTGTGGACGCTGCAAGTCACCTTCTCAGCCACCCTAGCAGGATTGGGACCCCTTTGGCAGCTCCAGGGAAAGAACTTGGAACCACCCAGGAACGCAGGTAAATGAGAAGGTCTGGAAGCTCTAGGGACTCACCGGGGTGACAGACTGTCTGGGACATATCTGAGACGTGTGTGTCCCTGCCTGTCTCCTTACCTTAGACTTACTTGCAGGAGGGTCTGCAGCTGTTCTCCTGGGGTGGTGGAGGGAGCGTGTCCAGGAACGTGATGCTAGTTAACTTCTTGATTCTCAGAGCTCAACACAGACATCACCTCCTCCAGGAAGCCTTCCTGAACCCCAAGGTGCTCTTTCTCTCTGCCCTCAAAACATCTTGCACTTCTTAAGGAGCAATTTCTTACCCTGTGTTTGAAATACCTGATGACCTCTTGGCTCCTCACACACACTAGGCTGTGGATACCCTGTGGCAGGGGAGGTCTTTCTCCAAGGGCCCACTTACCTCCATGTTCCCACCCCTACACGAGCCTGCTCTTGACCTTAGGGAAGGTGGGCTAGTCCTTTCTCTTCCTTTGCCAGGCAGGTGCCTGTTCACACACATGAGCACACACCCCTACACACACATACAAGCTTAGGGAAAGTTTTGTCTGTTCTCAATTTGGGTCCCTATGATGGAATCTACACTATACAGAACTGGGGTAGGCAATGGCTGTGGAGAAGGAATCGTGCTGCCATCTGATTAGCTCAAACCTTTTCATCATTCAAAACTTGGGCCTCCCTGCCTACACCTTCAGAGTGTCAACCCGCATGTGGTTGTCCCATGGCTGGTCAAATTTCCCACTTGGACCTTGCTTCTCATCCCACGTCTCCTCATTTATCTTTAGTCCTCTCCCAGGTCTGGCTTCTCCTCTTGGTTGGGGTGTCCCAGCTGCCTGTCAGTATTAGTGTCTTCATTCATTTTAGTCCTGTTCAGAGTGAGGGGGAAGCTTGGAGCCTGGAAGTAGGAGAAGAGAAAGGAGGGGGCCCTACAGTCTAGATGGAAGCTTGGTTTTTCTTTTTCTTTCTCTATGATTGTCCCAAACTGTTTGAAACAACAAATCAGGCCTTTTTTATTCCAAGTGTTAGTCTCCTGCCCACAAACCTCAATGATCTACTCAAAAGAGTCATGTCTCCCTGCTTGCATAATTTTGGGAGTTTATTATGCTAGAAGAGTGTCTGTCTGTTTCCCGACTTTGACTGTGACCTCACCAAGCCCTCTTCTATTGGTTCGGCCTTGGAGAGCTCTGTTGTCAACTCCTGCTTCCCAGTTTTTCCTGGCTGCAGCTGTTGGGGTGGGAGTGTGTGGAAGGTTAATCCTGGTACAAATGGACACAGGCCATATCGTAGAGCTCCAGATTGGGGTTAGGGTAGCACAGAACGTTGGCAGATAAAGGAAGACACATGGGTGAGAAGGACATAGCCTCTGAGCTCAAAAGCACACAGACTAGTGTGTGTTTGGGAGCAGAGAGCTGTGGGAATTTGCAATATGGTGTGGTAAGTCTGTATGGGGAACACACACTACTTTGAGAGCATAGGGCATGGGAGACTAACCTTGGGCAGGAAAGAAGACTTCTCAGATGAGGTGCTGTCTGCATCGAGCCATGAACAGCAAGTACAAGCTATCCAGGAATATATCCACCTGCACCCTGACCTCCAAATTCTTTCCTCTCTCTCAAGCTCTGGAGAGACCTGAGAGGCTTGCTTGAGATGAGATGCCCTCTGTCTGGTACTTGGGTTTGATGGCCTTGCCTCTGAGGTCTGAGCTGAGAGGCTCTGATGGGGGCCAGGGGAGGATGTTGCTCTGGGCCCCTGAGGCTGTACCTGGGCATAGCTGGAGACATTGAGATGGATAGAGGTTCTTGCAAAGCCATAGGGTTGACATATGGGGCACCACCCCTGATTTGTGTCCCGGAGGTTCCCAGTGTGGGTTGAGTCCTATCTTGGGAAGAAGAACATTGGTGGTTTCTGCTTTTAGCACTTTTGCTGTGTGGTAGCCTCTGTCCCCAGGACTAAAACAGGAATCCATGGGGGACTTGTCAGTCTTCTTAGCAGTTCCTGTTCCTTAAACTGAGGAAGGGGGCTGGGAATGTTGCTCTAACTTTACCAACTTCCCAAAGCTGGAGTTGCTCAGGTCACACTGTTACCTGGGGAAGCTGTAAACTGAGAGTCCAGAGTGACCTTTGCTCTTCCAAGTTCAGTGAAGGATTCCAGATGGGCTTAGCAACTCTAAGGGAAAGTTCGAAGAGGGCTTGGGGGGACCTTGGCCACATGGAATAGAGGGCAAGAGCACATGTGGGATTCTCAATGGTCGACCTGCCCTTGGGTGGACATGCCTGATATTGGCTGTTTGACTACTGTTGGAAAATATTATCCAGGGATTCTTATCATCCAGGGTCACCAGGGAAAAGATTAACACAAGCTTTGGAGCCAGATGAGTATTGATACTCAGAGATAATACGTTCTAAGGAAGAGACCCATTTCTTTAAGACTACCATGTTGCATACTCCAGTGGAGGAAACCTATATTTTTGCAGATGGTCCTCACAAAGCCCAGCTCCCAGAAAAATGCAGATTTTAAAACAAAAACCATCTAGCTCTATGAACCTTAGTTTCCGCACCATAGCTTGGATGCAAGGGCTGAATGCACTTCACTAGCCTGTGTGCCAGGAGCTAAACTGTGTGTGTTATTGTTCTTATGGTTGTACTCATTGATGGAAGACATGGGGCTTGAGCAAAAAACATATGGATGGTGGGATGGGAGCCATTGGGAGGTGAAAGGAAGGCTTTTTGGGTAGGTGTCATGGTCTGGATAGAGGAAGGATGTGCCCAACATGTTGAGAGCCAGGGTGTGGCATAATTTTAGCTGAAGCCAAGTTTGTAAGTCACGTGTGAGTCTCTCCTCTCCAAGGGCCACCATTCCCCAGTATTCTGGGGGAAAGTGGAGTTCATCTCACATCTGCACCTGAATCTCCCACCTGGCCAGGGAACCTCCTTGGGCCAGCTCCTCCCTGCTGTCCAATCCTGCTGTGAATGGAGCCCCCTCTACTGCTGGTCATCGTCATCCACCTGGACTGCAGCCTCCTCCACAGTGCTGGGGAGTTTTCTCCTTACTGTCCTACCCCATTAGTCATTCCCAAGCCCCTAGTCACCAGCCTTGACTAAAGACTGGGGAATAAACAAAGGGACACATGACAAAGAAGGGGATGATTATTTTAAAATTATGTGATCCATCTGTCACCAAAGTACTAAGGAAAAAAATCATGAAAAGACTTTAAACTGTCACAGAGGTCCACTATGGACTTACTCTGTTTTATAGTGTTGCTAACCTGCCACTCAAGGCCAAACTTCCTCCAGAGACTACCTTCTCCTTCAACCACCTGAAAACTGATGTCTATCCCTTTACAAGAGAAATCCACCCTCTACCCTTGGGCTGGTCTTGTCCTGGGGCCTGCCCCTTCCTCACCAAAGCCTTTCCCACAGCCTAAATTCCTCAGTCTGGACAGCACCCGGGGAAGATCCCAGGGGACAGTCTGGGTTGGGCTGTGGCACTGAAGTCCAGCAGAATGACCAGGAAGGAGTTTTACTTTCTAAGTCCAAAGCCTTTTGAGATCTTCCCATCAGTGTGAGGATCTGAATAAAGGGTTTTCTCCATCACATGTAAACTTGTGAAGGCAGGCCTGCCTATGTGTGTGGGTCCAGACACGCACATGTGTCTCAGGACCCGTATTGATTCTCGGCCACAATGTATTCCAGTTCCACGTTGCTGAAGAAATCAAATATTCAGAGCCGCCATGTTGCACAACTTCAGAGTGCACCCCTATGAATAGTGCCTCTTGCACAAAATCTTTTTAAGAAACAGGATATGATATGCAAAGCAGGAATGGCATTTTTGTGATTTTGCAAAGTAGCATTAGTTCTACTTTGCTTTGACTTTGAGCTTGGTTCCTAAGTCCAATATCATACAGGACCCATTAAAGAGATACCTACCTATTCATCATGGCTACGCAAAGACCCAGCAGAGTTTTAACATTCTGTTCTTTGGGTCCTGTTACATTGCCCCACCACTTCCCTCTTAGGTGGAAGGGGACCATATGAGCATTCACTCCTTCTGGACCAGCTGCCCTGGGGGAGCAGGGGTTGGAGGGTGAGTTTGCTGTAACCGACAGCTAAGGTAGGGTCTGAGCAACAGATGAGCTCTGTCTTGTTCCCAATCTGTGTAGATGCAGCAATCCCAGGTCCTTTCACCTTTTCTGTCCTTTAGCCCTTCCCGATCTTTGAGTCGTATTCCTCACTTCCTTCTGAGCTGGGTTCTCGGAATTCTCTGAGTAGTTGGAAGAAATGGTAACTCACTCTGGTTGGTTTTTGGCTCATGTAAATGTGCTGCTTCTTGAGCCTGAAAAAGCAGATGAAAGATTTGGTCTCAGCCTCCAACAACAGCCTGTCCAAGCAGGTGCTGAGCGTACTGTGGCCCAGCCTCTGCCCCAGCCGGCCCTCCAGGCTGGGCCCTGTAGGAGAGGCATGGAGCTCAGAGGGTCAACTAGAGTGGTGGTGGTGATGATGGTTGTGTAAAAAAACAGGAGAGTGAAGCTTCTGCCAAGCTCCTGTTGGCAATTAACTCTAACAGTTTAGATTCCTGGATGGTGACATTTGGGGAGATTACCTCTATGTGCTTTCTGGTTTCCTATGATGAGCCTGCATAGCTGGATGCAAGTCGTGTATAAGTTAGTAAGGGCTGTAGTTGGGGAAAAAAACAAATCCATCCAGACAAGGAGCTGGGCTGGTGTGAACTACATAGAGGTCTATTGGTTAGGGGCAGGGAGGAAGCGCTTTGGGTATCCTAACAGCCCCCTCCCCACTCCTGCTAGGATCTCCCTGCTCGGCTACCATCTCTTGGCCAGACACAAGGAGCCTGGTTGTGGCTGGTTGGTGGCTGTTAACACTATTGACAGGGTTTGCTGAGCACTCAAAAAAATTCCTGCGACCTCACAGCTTGATTGTAGCTCCCTTGACAGTGAGTTTTCTGTGCACAAAGCCAGGATCCACAGCACAGGGATACGGAAATTGCCTTATTTCACTTCTGAGCCTCAGCTTGTCTATACCCACAGGCTCGGCTGACTAATTTGTTTCCTTAGATGCCAATGGCGTTATTGTTGAGTTTGGCATCCCCTCAGGCTACAAGATAAGGAGGGCAAGTTGAGCCTTTGAGCATCAGTAGATAGTCTTGCCAGGTGGCAATGATCCGCTTTAGGGAAATGGCACTGTCGTTTACGATGTGCATTATCCAGCATATCCTGCTGGGGCAGCCTCTACTCAGAGAGGTTGGGATGATAGTGCAGCCAGCTGTGCCAGTCCCCAAGGTCAGGTGGATGGAGCAAGGCTATCCATTAAGCTGTTTCCTCCTCGCTGGGCTGCTCCTGGCCTCCCTGGGCTGCTATGCCAGCCAGCAAGCAGAGTGGGCCCCCCTACTCTCTGCATAGGCCATGCCACTGTATCTGGGTTTAGAGGGGAGCCCTTGATGCCCAGAGTGGCTGTGCTCTGGGAACAGATTTCGTCCATAATACTTTCATCCTCCATGGGTCCAGTTTATGCTTTGAATCTGTCGTGCCCACTCAGGAGGTGTTCTGTGGAGTACAATCCTCAGCCCAGGGAGTCAGAGAGAAGGAAGAAGGAACTCTGGAGAGAGAGCAAGCGGGGAGGGTGGAGAGACCCAAGCAGGGTGCTGGTTTTGTAGTCTGGAAATCTTCCGAAAACTTGAACTTCAAAGCCACAGAGCCGAACCCAGTCGCAAGGGTAATTCAGGAAAAAAGACCTCTCTGTGCCCGCTGCAGGGGCCCCTTCTAAAGCCACGTTCACAAGTAAACGTGGCCACAAAGCTGGCCAGGATGAGTCAGAGAATGGGGACTTAGGTCCTATCCCCAAGGGCAGACTTCACCCACAATTTGTGCCATTTCTGCCATATATGTATTCACAAAAATCCCCTAGGGAAGGAAGGGCACAGGTCTTGGTCTCCACTGTATCACCTACAGAATGACGTGGGCGTCCTTCCACCTTCATGGGAGAAGGCGTAAGGTGGCACTTTGACCCTGGCACTTGCACAAGCTGGTGGCTGTGTCTTACCCGGCTGTATTGCACACCCAATGGAAGCCTGTCATGTGGGGTGCTTTTTCTTTACCTTGGAGCCTCTTTATTTAAATATAGAACTATATGTTGCCTTAGACTTGGCAACTCCTGGGCAAGAGTAGAGGAGCACACGTGAGGCCTGTGGGTCCCAAATTTGAGTTGGGCTGGCCCACCTCCATGGGCAGACATGCAGTGAAACCACCCCAGCAAATGTGGCTGATGTCAGGAAAATGAGATGACTAAATCATTACTTGTGTATGATTCTAACAGATAAGATGGCTATTTACTTATTGGACACACTGTCCCTTGATTATGGGCTAATAGTGGCTGGATCGTTGACATTTTATTAGAATTTCACAGGTCTGAGGTTTACAAATTTTGTATTTTACACCAGGGAGCTAAGCTCACTTGGCTTATTAAAATGGGAATATACTCACCAATTCATTTAAACCAGAATTTATTGTAGGACTACCTTGTACCAGGCCCTAAGAATAGGAAGGCGAGGGACATCTGTCTCTTGTGGAAGGACATCTATTTTTTTTTTTTTTTGAGACAGGGTTTCAAGCTGTCACCCTCAGTAGCGTGCTGTGGCATCATAGCTCACAGCAATCTCAGACTCTTGGACTTAAGCGATTCTCTTGCCTCAGTCTCCCAAGTAGCTGGGACTACAGGCACCTGCCACAACACCTGGTTATTTTTTGTTGTTGTTGCCATTGTTATTTTAGCAGGCCCAGGCTTGGTTCGAACCTGCCAGCCCTGGTGTATGTGGCCTGAGCTTTGGACACCACTGAGCTATGAGCTACCTACTGAGCTATGGGCACCACCCAGGACATCTATTTCTTATGGAAGGACATCACCCTTAGAGAATAAGGGACAGTCCTGAGGGAGGAAAACATGGCTTCAAAGGAGTAAGCAGCCCTCTCTGCCTACAGGAAGAGGGAGGGAGAGGGGAAGGTGATGCTTGGGAGGAAGTTTCCCAGAGAATGTGACATCTGAGTAGGGCCTTGACAGATAAGTAGGAGTTCCCTAGAGCAGCAAGGAAGGACATGCCAGGCTGGAGGAGCCGCATGTGCTAATGCCCCGAGATGCATCAAGCTGACCTCTTCTGGGAGTTGTGAGTGGTTTCCTGTAGCTGGAGCTGGAAGGAAAGGCCGAGTGAAAGCTGGAGTGAAGGGCGGTGCGGTGCTGGCAGCTCATGAAGGGCCGTTACATCAGACTGTGGAGTTTGACTTTCATTTCAAACACCGTAGAGACATTGATCCACTTGTGCTGTTGTTGGCCACTTGTCAAGTCTCCTTCCTTGCTTACCTGGCTTTTGTGGTACACCCCTTGGATTTCCCCTGCAGTTGAAGGATCTTTTGTAATGGTCCATCTCACCGCATCACGGTCTGGTGTAGCCCTGTGGTGGCTTCCTCTCTCCTTAACCACGAAGTCTGTGGTCTCCTAACAACCTCTTGCTCCCCTCTCCAGCCCAGGCTGGATGGGCTGGACCAGTGTTGGCCTTTCTTCCATTCCCTGCCAGCCCGGTGCCTGGGAGCCCTGGAGTCCGTCCTGTGTGTGGGGAGCAGTCTCTCTGCCCTTGCCTCATCGACACCTGTTATCTCCCAGGCCCCAGCCTCACGTCCACTGCAGAGGCCTCTGTGATCCCCCCGAGTGTTCAGTCCTCACCGGGAGACCTGGCAGCAGCCCCGCGCCTTTCTTGCTCTAGACTCTGGTTTGTCTTTGCAATTGTTTGATGTTTGTCTTTCCTGCCAGCTCCTGAGCTCCCGGAGGGCTAAGGCTTCATCGTCATTTGTCACTGTGTCTCCTGTGCCTACTAGGATGGGGTAGGGGATTCAGCTTGCAATTTCTTGTAAGAGACCAGACGAGAGATCAAAGAGGCTTGCTGGAAGCCAATGGCAGCAGGATGGAGATGAGGAGACAGCTTGGGGCTAGATTTCCAAGATGGCACAAATAAGTCGTGTTCAATGTGGGGCACTGGGAGAGTGGGGCGGGGTAAGGAAGACGTGTGGCCCTGCCAAGTTACGCTGCTCCCTCTCCCCATGGCCTCTCTCCTGCCCACAGACAAGGAAAGCTCTGTCTACCCTCCAGGCTTTTCTTTCTGCCAGCCTGTCTCTACAATGAGGATTTGCTGATCACTGGCCTTAGCCAGGACCTGGATTATGGGGAAGGGTTTGGTCTCCGTGGTCAAAGTTTCACTGCTTCGCACAGGCACTTTGTTGAACTATCTGTGTCTCTGCAGACAGCCCAGCCTAACAGCACCTTGCGGGAAGCCCGCCTCTTAGTGCTACCATGGATCTCTTTGGCTGCTCTCTGGGTTTCCTCATGTTCATGTAAGGGACCAGAGTCCCTTACACCTCCTGCCTGGGGTGACTTCTCAGGCTCTGCCCTGAGCTTTGTGTGGTGCTCAGAGCTGAGATCCCATAGGGATGAATTGAGAGTGGGATTAAAGACCCTCCAATTCCCCAATAACCTACACTGTTCACTTTCTCAAATATTTGTCAAACATACAGATATGGACCTAAGACACGTGACATGACTAAAGAAAGCAGAATGATAATATGTAAATTATCCTTCGTCCTTCTCTGCGGCACTGGCACTCAGTTCAGTTCTCCCAAAGCAAAGTTTCTTAGTTGCTCCTTAACTTTTTGTTTTGAATTTACAAACCTACAATTAGACTGGGAATATTTTTTCTTTTTGATAGCTATGAGCTTGGTGTAATAAATGACGAATATGTAATACAAGGATGTGCCAATGGGCTGGCACCTTGAGGAATGATTGTAAAACTTTGCTCCCTAGTGTAACTGCTTTTACTTTTGAAAAATTTTCTTTTTAGAGGCAAGGTCTTGCTTGCTCTGTTGCCCAGCTGGAGGGTAGCAGTGTGATCAGAGCTCACTGCAACCTCCAACTCCTGGGCTCAGGCAGTCCTCCTGCCTCAGCCTCCCAAGTGGCTGGAACTAGAGGCACCCGCCACCATGCCTGGCTAATATTTTTTCCACATTTTTTGTAGAGATGGGATCTCTCCATGTTGTGCAGGCTGGATAATTTCCTTTAATCTGTGAATGTTGACATTTAAACTCCAAAACACCATACTATGTACCAGAATGTTCAGATCAGAGTTTGATTGTGACTATTTGAACACTCCAATTTGAGATCTCTGAGGAAAATTCTTGTCCAGTCAGGAAAACAAAAACCACATTAGATATTCCAAACAGATGGCGTTTCCTACAGATGATTAGTTGCACAGGAACTGAGAGCTGACAAAACCCAGATATTAGTAATCATGGGGCTACTTCAACTAGGACTGGGGAATGAGAGGGAAGGTCTTACCTGGCCTGGGCAGGGCCCCAAGGGGCTGGTACTCAGGCCTTGGTGGGAGGTGTTGACCCAATAGGACTGCAGTGGGTTCTTGCAGCCAAGGGTCCTGGCACAACAGCTGCTGGTCCCTCTATGAAGGGAATAAGCTGGTGCTGGATCTCTGATGGGTATCAAGCAAGTTGGGGGCCTGAGCCAACCTTCTCTTCATCTTTCCTTCTCCCCTCCTGTGTCTCCCCCCCGCCCCCAGTACTCCTTTGACTAAACCTAATAGGAAGCCAGCAGCCTGGGGTGCTAGCATGTGTGGTCTGGAGAGCCCGGTCCCAGCACTGCAGAGTCTCTGTGGGTTTCCTGGAGCCGAGGGGAGATCGCAAGTGCCCAGCACAAGGGCAGGTTTCTGGACAGGCCGGCTTAAAATCACTTCCACTTTAAACAGAGATTAGGCCTCCTGGGCTATATTCTGATGGCTTATTTTGTAGAATAAGCGCAATCAAGTTAAGCTCCTGCAGACAGGAATGAAGAAGGTAGACCTTCCCATTTGTCAGTCACCAGGGTCAGGAGGTGACTTAGGCAGGAGGGGAGGGAACGCCAACCCTCTGGGCCTTGGTCTCTTCTGTTTGGATGTTGAGCGGTCAGGGCAGCCGCGAGGGCACTCCCCAGTGGTGGATGCTATGGACCACAGGTAGAGTTGGGCTGTTATCTCTGCCCAGGTGACCAGCTTCCTGTTACTGTCCGAGTTCATGGCACTTTGATCCAAATAATCCAGCCTGGGTTTATTTCTACTCTGAGGAGCTTTGGGAGAGATGTGAACTGTGGTGTTCTGGGGCATAGAGGCCCATGGGGCCATTGTGATGGTGACGAGAATGTGGGGAGAGTACCCCACAGCCTGGAGGAAAGGCAGCGCTGAGGTCACAGTTCCTGCCCTCTTTGTTGCCAATCTCAAAAAATTGGGCCTTGATTTTATTAATGCAAATGAGGAAAGAAACCTGAGGACTTGGGGCGCATGCCGTAGAGATAGGGACTGGAACTTGCTCTGGCCACCTCCTTGTCTCATGGTCCTTGCTGGGAATCTGCTGTGCCCACTGACAGCCCCAGAATCTCCTTACCTGGAGGTGCCCCACTAGGTGCCTGCAATTGGGAGCTCTGGGACTGCAAGTCTGTGGGGACTTCACGCCAGACACATGTCCCCACCCTGATTCCCCTTGCTGGCTTTCTCGAAGGGTGAGAAGATGGAATACACACATGTCTCTCCAGAAGATGGAAAACAAGAAATTGCATCTAACCGATGCATGGGCGATGGCAGATTCTTTGTAGACAAAGATTTTATTGCCAAGTGGGTGTGAGGACTCTGGGCATCCAAAGGTGGGAGCTGGGCGGGGTAGGGTGGGCACAGAGAGAAATTGCAGGGAGGACTAAGGGATTTTCTGCTTAAGGACTGTCTGGGATTGAAAGTCTCTCTGACATTACATCTGAGCCAGCTGTGGGCAGGACCCTTTCTCAGGGAGGTTGTGGGGCCACTCAATCCCTCCCTGACTCTGAGGCCCATGTGGACGATCTTATACCAGGTTTCTCAAAGATTTTTAGAGCATGCTCTTTGCAGTGTGCTGTCCCTTCAGCCGAGAAGATTTGGTGAAGTTTAATGTTTAGATAATTGAACAAGCTTTCTAAGAGCCCATATGTCCCCTTCCTTCCTTTCTTTTTCTGTTAAGAGCATTACTGGCTTAGCTTACTCTGTTATTTTACAGATTAGAAAACCTGGTGAAAGAGGGTTGGGAGTCACATACATACTCTCAGCAGAGCCGGATGGGACCCGAGGTTCACCCCACACCACAGCCCTGCTTCTTTCCTAGCCATCACCAAGTTGCTGGATTTATTTTGTGTGCTGACGAGGTGAAAGTGGTATTAAAAAGATGCCAGGGGCTACTAAAGGAGCATCCCATCAACTCCAGGGCAGGGGACGGCAAGCATAGGAGGTGAATGTGAGGATGGGTCTCACGGGGAGGTCAGCAGCTGTCCAAGCCCGAGCAAGAGGAGGAGGCTGTGTGGCAAGGGGGTCTCTGAGAGTTCCGGGCTATCCCTGGCACGAGAGCTGTCCCTGACCTGCGCAGACCTGTGCTCAAACAAAGGTAGCCAGAGAGGCAGGGAACTTCCAACACAGATTTGCTCTTCCCCTCCTCCCCTAATCCCTGTGGCCACCTTACCCAGGGTCCTCCCTGGCCGATTTCTCTTGGGCACCTACCTGTAATATGCAGCTCTTTGGGCAGGTAGCTAGCTGATGTAGGCCATCTGGCTTTGCGTTTAGGTGTCTGGAAGGTGGGTAATTATGTATGCTCGGGCAGGCATGAGTGTACATGGGCAAGCATGTGTGTGTACGTGGGCAGGTACCTGTGTATACACGGACAGGCATATGTGTGTGGTGTATGTGGGCAGACAGATGGGTGTGTATGTGGTGGAGATGTGTGTGTGTGCATGGGCAGGTGTTTTTATGTGGGAAGACACGTGTGTACATGGGCAGGTGTGTATATGGGCAGATGTGTGTGAGGACAGGTTTGTGTGTACATAGGCAGGTGTATATGTGTGTACATGGCCAAGGACGTGTGTATATATGGGTGGGGGTGTGCATAGGCAGGCGCGTGTGTGCCTGGACAGGCGTGTATTGTCCATGGGCGTGTATGTGTATAGGGTGGGCCGATATAGGCACATTGTGTGCCTGGACAGGCATGTATGTGCCCATGGCAGGTGTGTGTTTGCAGCTTACATGGTGGCTGTCACCAAGCAATGCTCTCAAGGAGAGAAATCACAGGAGAAATCAAGTTTCCCCTTTGCCTGGACAGGGTCCCATCCAGTCCCACATCTGGAGAGGGTGTCACTGCCAGCTGCACCCACGGAGCCCGCCCTTTCTCCCTGACCTAGGAGACAGCATGCAAGACATGGTAGTCACTAGCATGGGCAGTGCCTGGGTCCACGGCCCCACAGCCACACAGCCTGAGAGACCTGAATATCCCTGCTTCTGCTTTTCCACCTTCACAGCCCACCTCCTCTGAAGTGAGAGGTCTGCAGGAAGCTTTCCCAGCAGCCAGAGCAGCAGCCCGAGCAGCCACAGCAGAGCACGGCAGCTCCAGCACCGGCACCAGCACCGGCACCCTTCAAATTGGGGCTCTAGCCCTTTAAATCTGCTCAGTTACCAAAAAAGAAGAGGCATCAGACCCTGTTAATTAAAGCTCGCCCTGGTCCATCTTTCTGAGGAGCTGCAGTGCTCTGCTCCTTCCTGATGGCTTAGAGATTCTCCTGAACTCCCAGCCATGGATCTTGGAGAATTTCCCCCGAGATCTGCAGGAGGTATGATCTTGCCGATGGCTCTCTGAGTGTTCTGTGGCTCTAAATCAATCACACAACTGACTGCATGGACGCTGCCTGGCTGCCCTCGCTTCCCCTCTTCCCCTCTTCCTCCTCTCCAGTTTCCCAGCTTATGTTTAGTTGAGACAAATCAAGTTTTCATGGATTTGGGAGGGTGGGGAGGGCTGGGAGATATAGTTCCTGATGTGTTTGTTTTGGCCCTGGCTTTGCTCGGCTGCCAAAGTGGTTTGGAGGAACTGGGTAACACGTTTCTTTAAGCTCTGGCTCACCATTTCCTTCTGGCCAGATCCCTTCTCTTGGTTATAATGAAAAGAGCATAACCCTGACTTGACTTATTTCTCAAATCGATGACCTGCCACTCAGTCTGAAGATGGCTGTGCGGCTGTTCTCCTACATTACTGGGAAACTCATTCTATACAACTTTCTCCCTGTAAGTCGCCCAGGAGGAACAGCGTGTCTGCACCTGTCTCCCTGCCCTTCCCAATCTCCCCTTTGCTCTGAATGCTGCTAGGACTGGATGCTTGCTGTCTGATTTCAGTTCAGGAATCTCTAATCCCATCCCTTGCGCCTTTTGAGGAAACTCACTTCCAGCTGAGTCTAAGGTTCTGTTGCAAAGAGTTGTTTTTATTCAGGAATCTGTTTTAGCCTGGCAGAGAGAGGGAGTAGATTTATCTTCTTTGTACATTGCATTGTGTAAATTGTACTCGAGCCGGGAGAACATCTATCTGCAAGTCCTTCATTGATTTGTTTTCACCCTTACAGCTTCCTTCTGTGTGAAATGCTCTTCTGGAGTCATGGCCAAAGGAAAGGTGTCCTTTTAATCATCTTGACATGACTTCAGAGATGTCCCTGAAAGTCAGGTCCTGGCAGAGAGAGCCATTTTCATTGTCCTGAGTGACAATCCCTGGGATCCATGTGGCTTGGGAGGGGGATTACAAGGGCTTCCAATCCCTTCCACCTGCAGAGCAGCCAGGAGAGAAAGCACTGTTGCTGATTTTTCTGGGGGCTTTAAAACATGCTACATGGTTAACATCACCCCTCAAGTCTGGAAAGGGAACTGAGTTAACTCCCCACTCATGTGAGTGGGGCTTTCCCCCAAAAGTTATTGCCTGTAGAGCCCTAAGCTGTTTACATGATCGGCAGGTATCATGTGTGCAGCTAAATTCTCTCTACTCTCCCAGCAAAGAATGAGCACTTCCTCCTGGTAAGTGTCATTGAAGTTAGCCTGGCTGCTTCCCAGGCACTGTGGGTGCCATGCAATTTGTGTTCTCAGGATAATAAAACTCTCAATCGTGGCAGAAACTCTCTGGTTAGGAAAGACTATTCAAAGCCTAGGAGCGACGCCCTTGATGGACTTCCTAATCACTGTGCCCATTGCTGGGTCTGGGTGGTTATTGGAAGATTCCAAAGGAGAAAGGGAGAGCCATTTCTTGCAAATAGAAAGCCAGTAGGAGGCTTCGAGCCTGCAGGGCGAGGAGAAGAGGCCTATGGAGGGTGGCAGTGGGGGTTTGGGGTGCTTTTCCAGGGATGTGCTTTTAGCTGGTCTGTGAAGGGCTTCAATGAGGGCCATGGAGCTCACCTAGAGTTGGCCCTGGTTAGCCCAGTGAATTCCCTGAGCTTATAGACATAAGGTGGAGAGGGTCCACACAGACATGGGCATCTGTTCCTCTACTGCCCTGTGGCCCAAAGGCCATAGGCCCCCTGCCTCTTTATGCATTTTGCTGAAGAGTCAATACCCTTCTTCCACTTCCTAGGGGAAGTCAGACGAGGCCTGAGATAGATGCCACTAACTGTGTCTTTGGGCTGGCCGGGGCCCATTAACAATAAGTAATTGAGTAGACTGTTCCTTTGTGTCAAATTTTCTTTTCAACTTAATGGCGTGTGTGTGTGTTTGTTTTTAATTTACTGGATGGATGGTGGCTTTCAAGGAGCTGTAACAGGTCCCAGTGGAGTTCGTTTAGACTTGCCAACTTTATGTGTAGTTTTGGGGTTTGTTGCTATTCCTTTAACGGCCATGGTGGGCCCTTGGAATACCAGGGTGGTAGAGGAGAAAGGCCTGGCCTTTGGGCAGTGTCAGACCCTCAACGGACTCTCAGCCCCCTCGTGTAAGAGCACATGCCCTCACTGTCAGTGAGCCTCGGTGCCGTCATCATATGGGAAAGTCAGGATTAAATGGGATCATTTAACAAACGTCTGTGTTTGCAGCACGTACAAAGAAATAGTTCTTCTCTCAATTGCAGGTGCCTTCAGTAAAGCAAACATTAAAACGAGGGTTTGAACTGTTTAAATAGCTACAGTGGTTCCTTCACAGGCCCCTGGACTGAACCTTTTCTCAGGACAGCGGTGACCTCTTTTGTGTCACTCTGCCTCTCCCGGAGGCCAGCACAGGGCCTGGCATGGCATGGAAGCCACACAGAAGTTGAGCAACTGAATACCTGCTGGTCTGGGGACACTTAACCTTCAACATAGGTGATTTTTAATGACTAGGTAAAACCAATTCCCACTTAGTTTACTTACGAAGTACAGCTGAGCCAGGTAGATCAAAGAGCCCCGTGACTGTAATAAATTTGGACTAAAATATATCTATTATTTTGGGAAATTGAACTGCAATAAAAAACCGCCATCTCTTGCCTTAGGACCTGCACCAGGTGCGTGGACTCCAGGAGTGTCCCTGGAGCCATTCTCATTGCTGAGGAATGTGGCAGTGACTGCTTTCTTCCTCATCACGTGCCACGTCCTCCTTTTCATGCTTTGAAAGAGAGATGAGGCTCTGAAAAGGGTAAACAGCTCTGGGTGGAAAAAGGCACTTAGCCTGTTACTCTAGGGTAGAGAACAAATCAATCAATATAGCAATGGACAAACCAATAAATTGATCTGGGTGGAGACACTTAGTAACTGTTGGGGAGGGTCATTGATTTCATAAATACGCACATAGATAGTGAAAGATAGTGACCATTGTAATAAGTAGTGCTGCCACTGCCACCTCATGTTCACTGAGGGCCTCCCTGGCTAGGGGCTGGACAGTGGCACCACAGATTCCAAGTAGGTAAGTAAACAGAGTGTGCCAATGCAGACCTATGCAGGCTTGGGAGGCATGAGTCCAGTTGACCATGAGAGCCCAGCAGTGGGGCCTACCCCAGCTTGGCCTCAAGTAGGTGATGCACAAGCACAAGTAGGTGAGTCCCAAAAAAGGAGGCTCTCGGACAGTGGTTCTCAACCTGTGGGTCATGACCCCTTTGGGAGTTGAACGACTCTTTCACAGGGGTTGCCTAAATACATCCTGCATATCAGACATTTACATTACAATTCATAACACTAGCAAAATTACAGTTATGAAGTAGCAATGAAAATAATTTGATGGTTGGGGGCACCACCACAGGAGAAACTGTATGAAAGGGTCGCGGCATTAGAAAGGTTGAGAACCACTGCTCTAGGAGATCTTTCTAGGCTGAGGAAGTGGTACATGCAAAGCACCAATGTGACAGAGCCCAAAATTGCAACTGGCTGTTATTAGTTGCACTTGGCAATGAGGTGGCAGGGCCCTGACTCCAAAGGGTCTTGGGTTCCTAAGAGGAGGGGACATCATTCTGAAGGAGATAAGGAATTACTTGGGAAAAGTGAATCCAACAAATACATTTTGAGCGTCAATCCTATCTCAGGCTGTGTTCTAGGCACTGGGGATTCAGCAAGAAACACAACAAACTGAAACCCCTGCTGAAGTGGAATTTTTAGTCAGTAAAGAAGACAAAAACTAAGCAGGAGAGAGGTTGATTGTATATAGCATATTGGATGGCAATACGTGCTCTAGAGAGAAATAAAGCAGAGAAGGAGAATGGGTCCAGAGGCAGTGATGGGCTGTGGTGCGTGTGCGCTGTCTTAAATAAAGTGCAGTCCTAAACCAATAAAGGTGGCATCTGAATGAAGACTCTTGGCAGCATTGTTAAGAACTTTGGCTTTCTCTTTGAGTGAGTCGGAAGCCAAGACTAACATCTGAGTAGAGGAAAAACAATTTTCTTTTTCTTTTTTTTTTTTTTAGAGATGGGGTCACCCAGGCTGACATGCAGTGGTATAGTAAGAGCTCATGGCAGCCTTGAGCTCTTGGGCTCATGTGATCCTCCTGCCTCAGCCTCCTGAGTAGCTGGGACTACAGGCACGCACTCCCCTGCAAAGGCAATTTTTAAAGTGTTTGTAGAGATGGGGTCTTGGTGTGTTGCCCAGGTTGGTCTTGAACTCCTGGCTTAAAGCAGTCTTCCCACCTCAGCCTTCTAAAGTGCTGAGATTACAGTCATGGGTCATTTTGCCCAGCCAAGAGGAAAAACATCTGTAGATGATCCTCCTAACTGCTGTGCTGAGGAAAAATTGTAGGTGAGTGGGGTGGTAAATATACAATCCAGGTGAGGGAGGTGATGGTGGCTGGCCAAGGGGGTACCAGAGGAAATGGGGAAGGTGCTGGGATTTTGAACATGTTTTTCTTTTCTCAGAATGGAGGCAGTGGATAGTTGTGTGAGTGAAAGAGATGAGTCGAGCATGACTCAAGCTTCTTTGGCCTGAGATGAGGATGCTGTGGGTGGAACAGGTTTGGGAAAAGAGCAGGGGTTGGGCATTTCTCATGCTAACTCAGAGACGTCGGCTGGAGATGCTGAGTAGGAAGTCTTGGGTTTCAGGGAGAGAGCTGGGCTGGAGACAGCCTTGGGAGTCATCAAAGTACAGATGGTATTGAAAACTATCTCAGATGAGATCATTGGGAGACGGATAGGAGATGGAGAGAAATAAGGACTGAGTTATGAGGCATCGCAGCTAGTTACAGGTCAAGGAGACACCAACCAGCGAGCCTGAGAAGAGGCGTCTCCCTTGTTCCAGACAGTTCCACTCAATTCCTATATTCTATGTCCTCTCTTTTCCTGGGACCAAGACTCCTAAATCATTCTCCCCATTTTTACCCTGTTCAGAGCTTTCTCATCTGACAAAGAGCCCTCCCTCTATCCCCTACAAACTCCATTAGCTTTTGTTCTGTTTTTCTCTTTTTCTTTATGGATAGATTTTTCTTTCTTTCAGCATTAATCAAATAACTGCTACATACCAGGCGTAGAGGACGTAGAGACAAAAGACAGATTTGTACCATACTTGGAAGAATATCTATTTATTTATACCTTGTCTACTTCCATAAAACATTTGGAATAGCATTTTGGATGTGTATATGTACACATAGAAAATGAAATAGAAAATGTATAACCATACAAGAATCATAAAAAATGTTGTAACAAAAAATTGTACTTGTACTCTAAAATATAAGTTAGAATACAAGAACTAGAACAGAATAAAACAAACAGAATGCAGAAATAAAGGACATAAGTTTCTATAAGAACACAACTGAGCCACTAATCTGATCACAAAATGGAAAATGGCAATGCTTTTAAAAATTTACTGAAATATAATAAACAAAGAAGTTCTCATATCATAATTACATGGCTCAAAACTTCTGACTGTGGTTGGAACAAGAAATAGGACATGATCCATAATCCAGGGCCACCTTCTGGGGTCCTTTCCAAATGGTGATCTCCTTAGGGACTGATTTTTTCATTTGCCCATTTGAAACTTTTTTAGGAATTCCTTCCTGAGTTTCATTGTCTATGAGATGACATGCTAGTTTCTCAAGAAAAACAAATGTTTTTTTTTAAACAAATGTTTTATGGCATTTAATTCTAAAAGAATATAGTTGATTCTTGAAGGACACTGGTTTGAACTGCAAGGGTTTAAAGCTGAATGAAAGTGAGCAAAGTATCATCTTAGTTCTCCAGAAATTTCAAATTCATCAAAGTACAATTGACGCTTGAACCACATATGTTACAACTACCTGGATACACTTACATGTGGATTTTCTTCCATCTCTGCCACCCCCAGACAGCAAGACCACCCCCTCCTGTTCTTCCTCCTCCTCAGCCTACTCAGTGTGAGTATGACAATCCACTTCCACTGAATGAGTATATTTTCCCTTCCATATGACTTTCTTTTCTCTAGCTTACTTTATTGTAAGGATACAGTATCTGGGACACACCACAAAGAAAATACCTGTTAATTATTTATGTTGTCAGTAAGGCTCCTGGCCAATAGTTGGCTATTAGAAGTTGAGTTTTGGGGGAGTCAAAAGTTATACTCAGATTTTTGATAGCGCAGGAGTCAGAGCCCCAACCTCAGCATTGTTCAAGGGCCAACTGTTCTTCCAGGCTTTCATTTGAGGAATGCTGAAAAAATTAGGGGGCCTGTCCCTGGTCTGTTTCCATGACGTATTTTGGGTAGTATACAAGTACATGTGTGTCTGTAATAAAACACAAAATATAAAATTATAGACAAAGGATAAAAAAGGCAAAGGGTGGCAGTTTTTTCACATTCTTTGAAGCCTGACAAGGGACGGTGGGAAGGTAAGACCTGGAAAGGAAGGTGTGTTAAATGCCAGAGAGATGAAGCAACATAAGGTGTGGAAGTGTCCCTCGGATCTGGAAAGCTGGAGACAGCAGCCAGGTTCCCAGAGCGATGGAGGTAGGAGCCAGATGGAGGGAGGGGTCAAAAAGGACTGAGAGCTTTGGTGTGATGCCTCTGAGTGGGGGCCACTATTTCAAGAGGGTCATTCTCACGGGAAGAAAGAAAAGACAGAATGCCAAAGAAACTGCAAAACCTTGGGAAGGGTTTTTTTTTTTTTAATTGCTCAATGGGATGGGAAAGGCGTCATCATATTCTTAGAGATACAGGTAATCAAGAAATGAAGGTAAAAAAATAAAAAAGAGAGAAAAAGATAGTTAAAGAAGCAAGAACGTGCCTATAAACCCAGCACTTTGGGAGGCCAGTTGGGAGGATCGCTTGAGGCCAGGAGTTTTGAGACCAAACTGGGCAAATATATTGAGACAATAAACAGACAATAGGAGACAATCCTACAAAAAGGTGAAAAAAAATTAGCTGAGTGTGGTGGCATGTGCCTGTAGTCCCAGCTAATTTGAAGGTTGAGGCAGGAGGATCACTTAAGCCCCGAAGTTTGAGATTGCTGTGAGCTGCGATGACACCACTGGACTCTAGCCCACCCAACAGCATGAAGCCATGTCTCTGAAATAAATAAAATAAATTAAAGCCAAGGAGCGAGATAAATTCTCATACCATACACACATTCAACCACACTCAAACTAACTCGGTTTCTCCTCTTCTTAAACTTTCCCTGCGTGCAGGGAAACCCTGCTCCTGGCCATTGTTCTCCTGTATTTTGATGCTAAGATGGGTCTTAGCGGCAACACACTCCTTAGAGGATTCTAGGATTATTCTCCTCTTTAGAGAAAGGAGTCTTGTGGGGCGTTTGTCAACTTTATGTCAGCCATCAGTCCTAGACTGTTAAGGCTGTGGTTAGCCTTGGAGAGTATCTAACTTGTGTTCTTATTTTCCCAAGGAGGAAACTGAGGCCTAAGGTTTCCTGGCAGAGAGCACAGCAGAGCTAAACCTCAGGTCTCTGCATTAGCAGACCACAGGATCAGCAGGCATTGCCAAAACTCTCCTAATCTCTAAAGCTTGAGCGTTTCTCAAATTTCAGCATGAGCCAAAATCATGTGGTGGGTTTGTTAAGGCAGAGTTGCTGGACACACTCCCTTTGAATTTCCCTCTTTGTAGGGCTGAGAATTTGCATCTCTAACAGAGAATGCAGAGGGTGCTGGTCTGGGGGCCACACTTGGAGACCAGCATTGAATTGGTGCCAGGAGCGCAGAGACAGAGGGAGGCAGACAGAGCTGGGGAGACATGGGCCCTAGGAGCATTTCCTTTGGCCTGATCGCATTTCCCTGGGGTCAGACCTGAGAAAGGTGGGATGGCCAGCTGCCAGTCCTGGAAGATGAGCCATTCCACCTTCAAGCCACCAACAGCTCCAAGGAATGCTGCGGGACAGGCTGAGCCCTGAGAACAGTCCCAGGAGCCAGGCTGTCGTTAAACACGGCACAGTCTGTGCTTTCCCGTCTCTCTGCCTTCTGTGGGGGAGAGGCTCATAGGGAAGCCTTGCTCTCAGGCTGGGGCTGGGAGGCATCTCATAGCTCACGTTTCTCCTGCAGCCACTCCCAGAACTGCACCCCCTCGCCGCACCCCGAGGGAAGGGGGAGCACGCAGCTGGGTGGGACCCAAGGCTCCTCTCGAGCTTATTCCATTAACTTGGCACTCAGAGCATATGTCAAGTGGATTCTGTGTCTCTGGCAGGTTATTACGCGCTGAATTAGTGTAGTGAAATAAAAACTATAATAAAGCTGTACCAGACTCTTAAATTGTTAAAATTTATTATAAAATGTGCATAGTTATTAACTGATTTTCGCCTGTGTGCATTTGCCCACGCCTGAAGCCAAGGAAGATGAAAAGTGGCTCTGTCAAAGGGAGCCCGGGAATTGGCTCCTGGAATTCTCCAGAGAGTCCTAAATGGGACAGCAAAGTCACAAATTCACCGAGCACGGTTGGCCTCTCTGGGACGGCTGTGGCACTGCCCACGGCTCTCTAGGGCCTGCAAATCATGGTCCCACAGGAAGGAAACCCAATCTGTCCATTTCAAGGAGGCCCCTGCAGGCAGAGCCAGGTGTGGACAAATGTGGACAGTGGGAGCTTATGTCTCTCCAATGTTTATGAGAGAGAGGGTTACTCACCCTCTCTCAGCCAGAGGGTTACTCATCCTCTCTCGGCCTGGCACCCAATGTTCTAGTTCAGAACTGCTGTGGATGGGTTTCTATCACGTCCTGGTCTGCCACCCTCCGGCCTGTTTACTATCCTGGCTTTTGAGTACTAAAAGTTTGTCTCATTTCCACAAGGGTCATTGCCAGGGTATTCCACCAGCAAGTAGCCAGTCACTGGGCTGTCCAGGTCTCCCAAGCTGTGCAAAAATGAGGTGAGAATGTTCCCTGCTTCTCCCCTCTGTGGGGAGCTGGGGAAGGATGTTTCCGTTGTTGCAGAGAGAGAGATACTCTGTAGGCACCTTAGGATGGAGGGGATCCTGATTCTAATGTGTATTTTGAGTCAGGTTGTCGTCTTGACCTTGGCTCCCATCCCCTCAGACATACCTTTGAGCCAATGACAGCATTCTTATTGGTTTACTAGCCCTGGGTCCTTATTGCCCATCTGAGACCAACTAGGTTGTAAATACATCTGAAGTTTGAGACACTTCTGCTGGAGAAGGAGTAGCAAAGAAAAGGTCAGAATGTTTCCAAATGCCAAGGCTAAGAATTTTCTTGAATCTCTGCTGCTGAGCCTTAGAGCTGTCCTTGGGGGTTGCACCAGACAGCACTGTGGATTTCCACGTGGAGCAGACCAGAAGCCACAGGCACTAAAATGGGGTACTGAGGGCAGTAGCCTCCAATCTTAGGGGGGACTCCCATCCTTGCCATGATCTGTGGGGTCCATGGTGAACTTAAAAACCCAGGGCAGTGTGAGAGAACTGTGTGGTTTTATAGTCTCTTCTGGGGGAGGTTTCCCTCTAGGCTGTTTCTATTGAGTTTCTGTTGAAATAGCACAACTGATGCCTAAACTTCAGAGTTCATCGTCACGCTAAGACCTGGGGAATAGACCCTTTCGTTGAGTTCCTGCTTTCTTGTGGATGTACTGCTCTTTTTGGACAACGGTTAATCTATTTTTCTGACCCTGAGACACTCAGGCTGCCCCCTGAGTGGGAAGGGTGCCAGAAAGCAACTACGATCTTAAAGACTGTGGGATGGTGCAGATTCCTTTCTCTCTTGGAGTCACTGATTTGGAGGAAAACGAAATTACACCAGCAGAAATTTAAGACACTTAAGCTCCAAGGAGGTTGGCCAACACCCTGTGTCTTCCTTTTTTTCTGTCCCTGAGCCTAAAGATAGTCCCTGGGGAGTAAGGAGGATAACAAATGTTTAGATTCAAACCGAGCCATGGCTTCCACCCCCCCACTGTCCCATTGGCATTGTATGTGGAAGATAACGAGATCTCATGGATATGTGATAAAGTGAAATCTAGTTAATTAATCATCACCCTCTCTTTGGCAAAGTGGAGTGATTTCCTAGTTTCAAAACACAGTGAAATTGCTGATGTGAGAGTGGTGCTTGTCAGAGTGGATCATAAAGGAGCCAACTCTCGAGAGCCACGGTGCACTGCAGAAACCCCACATTTAGGATCCATTTCTATATTCCCTACACTTTGTTCCAGAAAGGATGTAAGGCAGTTTGCAAAGATGGATCTCCAACTGGAAGACGTAATTAAATGAAAAAAAAAAATGGACAAAGAAAACAAGGCAAAGGGAAAACAAGACTGGGGAAAACGAGAATGGAGCCAGGAAATGAGATTAGGGCACAAAATTCGTGACATCATACTTGTGCATTTGCTGGAGGTGGAATTCTGGGGTGGCCCCGAGCTTCCTCTCAGCCAACACAGAGGGGGAAACAGTCTCTAATTATAGGATCGGCTATCGATGCAATAAAAGCAAACCAGCTACTCAGAGAGGGGCAACTATTCCTGCTCTGGGAGGCAGACAGAAATATTGTCCATGGGTCCTCAAAGAGAGGGCACGGTGGTATAATGCCACAGCTGTGTCTAAATGACTTTACAGTTCCTTATGGCAAGGAGTTTGATAGGGCTGCCACTTGTAAGATTCCTCGAGGTTGAGAGATGGTTAGCAGGATAGAGCTGTCCTAAGCCATTCACTAAAGGCCTGACTTAATCTTAATTAGAGTTCAGATTACCTATAGTGAGCTGCCTTTCCTGCAAGTCACCCCCTGTGATAAGTGGTTCCATGGAGAGGCATGAGAGGCTGCTGCAGCGTGAATTTGTAAGTGTGTGTATAGGTGCATGTACACGTGTGTGTACGCACATGTGCATGCGTGGGGGGAGATGGGAAAATATGGGGGTGCAGAGATCAGGCAGGTTTTGTATACCCCAAACCCTTAGGTTTGTTTCTGTTACTTTTCATGTTGAGGTTCCTCAGAAGATTTTACTTGAAGATAAGGGTTCCCCACTACTGGTAGTAATAGCTTTAAAACCATGGTTCAGGAAAACGAATCAGCTTAACTTCACAGGTGGTTGTTCTCCTGGTTTGCACACTGGGCAATGAATTTTGAGGTAATTCTCCTTGACAAGTACTTGGAGGGCAGTTGCCCGGGGCTGCTGGTTGAGTACAATCCCATATGTTTTAACAGTTGGCATAGCTGGAGGTGGCACTGAAATCCTCTTATGAAAACAGAAGAGGTGACCAGAACACTTTCCGGAAGAAGATGCCAATTCAGGCTGCAGCTACTGCGGGACCATTGCATTGGAGCTGACTTCTCTTCTGATTGGCTGGTGCTTGGCTCACCTTCATTCTGACTGGCCAGTACTTACGCCTTACAGGTTGTGAAATAGTTTGACACCGTCCTTGCCTGTTAGAGGCTGAGAGTGCTTCAAAGAGAATTTGGGGTCCCATATGAAGTCCAGACAAAGGGTAAACAATGCTCCAAACTTTGACCATGGCAGCAAAACTTTCTTAATCCAGAAAAAAAAACCCAAAAACTTAAAGCAGGTAAACCAAACATTAATTTACTTCCTTATAAAACTCTGTTACATTTAAACCTTAAACATCATAATTTCCTCATTTATCCTCTGATATAAATGGGCCACAAATTAAACATCTAGGATCTCGAATGAGATAACTTTATATGTAAATTTTTTTATTCTGAGACGAAGAATAATGAAGTTAAATAATGAAGAATTGAAAAATAATGACATTGGGTTTCAGAACTTGATGTATGTGCTTTCTTTTTGGCAGTGTTGGAGAGCAAAGCCACAAGTTTATACCAACCACTAATTTACTAGTGAATTAGTTGTCACATTCTGTTGAAAAGAGAATAGCAACCATTCTGTTTTCTAGCTTTGTTCTGTCTGTCTAGAAGGGGCCTCAGGTCCTAATGGTAGACATTGAGGAGGCCAAAATCTTGCTTTATACCACATTCATTTTCAGGAGTCCTTTCTATGTGCCATTTGCTATTCTAGATGCTGGGGATATAGCAAGAAACAAAACCATAAGGTTTCTGCTCTGACAGAGCTCACATTCTCACGGTGAAAACAAACAATAAAAACTCAGCAAATATTTTCTTATAGGACCTTGAGCTAATTCCAATGTCTGAATCAACTTGAGGTTGGTGTCCTTTTATTGACTTTCTCTTGATGATGGACTACATTATTTCTTTGTATGTGAAGTGACTTTGCATTATACCTTAGACCTCACAAATGATACCTTGGGAGGCCCTGGGTTCTGTTGGGCTCCTCTGAAGAGTACTGATTCATTTATTGGTTTTTGTTTTAGCAGGAAGTTAACCCTGACCGCAGCAGAGATGTCTATTCAGTTCTTTTGGTAAGAGAACTAAATCTGAGCTCGGCTGCTTGGAGTCTGCCCCACGCCTGTGTAGTTTAAGGGTCAACTAGCAGTTTGGCAGAGACATTCACAAAATTTGAGTCCCCCTCTATGATTCTGTCCTTTCTTGTATGTCCTTCTGTCTTTCTAGCTGCTGGTGTGGCCCTCAGATCTCTCTTCTGAATCCTCAACAGTGAGACTTGAGGTTTTTGGCCTCAGGGGGCACTGACTTGGGGGCTGCCTTCAGTTGAAAGTCAGAGAAACAGGAAATCAGCCTGTACCTTTCCTCTTCCAAAGTTCATTCTGCTTTTGGCCACTTCCCAGAGCCTTTTGAGCGCTGTCTTTTATACATTGTCCAGAATTTTGATTATTATTTGTAGACAGTTGGTTAAATATGAGCTACTCTGTGATTATTAGAACTCTAAAACCTAGCACGTAAATACGGAAACAGAGCATTGCTGATAGTGACCAATGCTATGATGGAGAACAGTATGGCAGGGAAGATCTGGAGGGTGTGCGTGGAGGAGATGCTGCTGCTGAATGTGGAGGTGACATTGAGCTGAGACTGGGATGATGCGGCCACCAGTGTGTGGCTGAGCCACAAGCACTCCAGGATGGACATCAGTTACAAAGGTGCTACAGCCAGAATGAGTTCATTGTTGGAGGGACAGGGATTCTCCAGAGGGAAGGAGGGAGAAGGAAGTCAGAGACCAGGCAGCATCTGGGTCATGTAGCAAGAATTGAGATTTTATTCTGCATAGGATGAGAGCTCACTGCAGCATTTGAAACAAGGCAGAGATGTGATTTATTTTATGTTTTTCAAAAGATCGCTCTGCAGAGAAAAGGCAGGAAGCCAAATAGGAGGCTCTGTAGTAGCCTCAGTGGGACAGGACAGAGGCTTGGGTAAGAATGCCAACCCAAGGACAGGCCCACTGTGGGAAATGGGCCTCCACGGCATAGAGCCCATGTGAGCAGCAAACACCAGTGATCAGTGATGACTGTAATGGGGCACAGTCCCCAGAACCAAAGAGCAAGGTGATATTGACAGAAGTGGTTCTTAAGAGACCACTCCTCAGGGGATGGACACAGCCCCGTGATGACAGCAGAATAGCTCTGCTTGGCCCTGTCAGTGTCTCTTGTGGGCTTCCCTGGCCTGGTAAGTTTGAGCTTATAGTTCTTCATGTAGGGGACTGGTGGCATCAGATGTGCCAACAGGGGGACTGGTGGCATCAGATGTGCCAACAGCCTGTTGGACTGGGCTGGACCTGGGCCCTCACCCCCATCTGATTTTTCAGCCAGGCGAGACTCTGCAACACAGTCCCTAGGGCAAGTGCAGTCAAACCTGGATTGCACGTTCTTTACTTTCTGAAAGGCAGTGGCAGGAAATCCCTCTTGGTCTCCTGGCCTTAGCCTGGGTGCCAGAACACTCCAGCAGAGAAGACTCCTATCAAAAGCAGTAGCTGCATTTTGCTCCCTCTGAGCCGTGGCTCTTTATGTGTTTGGTTCCATCTAAGGGCATCCTGGGAAAAGGAGGACAACCTTTGCAATCACTGGAACCTTGTCTCCAAAGTCAACGGGTAGCCCTCTCCCTTGGGGGCAGTATAGCAGCTCAAACTCTGGGCAGAGAGTCTGGCTTTGCCACTTTCTGGGTGTGCATTAGCAGCCACATCCTGGAGCCTTCACAACTCCTATAAGGTCATCTGTTGGCAGAAATGTAAACACCTCCTGTGTCATAGGGTAGCTGCGAGGGTCAGATGAAATGCGAAGGTCAGATGAAATGCTAAATGAGATGATGGTCTGTTGAGTGTCGGCAATAGGGCCGACAGACTTGGCACTAGGGCTCTCTGTAGTCCTTTAGCAATGTGGATGTGGCTGGGGGGACCATACCAGCAGGAGTTAGAACCTATAGGTTGATTATATCACTATGCACCATGAAGCTTGGGAGAGAATTCCAGGAGAGACAGACCCAGCCTCAGACCTGCCTGACTACTGTGATCTTTGTCATTCGTGTAGGACAGGCCTCAAATTATCAAGGTAGGAAATAAGAAGGATGGAAAGAAGCAATCTTGTTTTATACCACATTTATATTTTTGCAGGACCCATAGTTTGGGGATGAGATGGTTCTGAAATTCTGGGTGAATTTACTTTGTGTAAACTTCATCTTTACGATTGAAAAATGCTATTAGGTTGGGGTACAGAAAGTTTTAGCCCTCAATTCTAGAAAGTTTAAACTTTAACATTTAAGAATATAAATGCCCCAGATGTTACTACTACACTGAATCCAGGCCTCTGTTTTAAGATTGTGTTAGAAGTAAAGGGAAGGCTTTATAATTTGCCTACAGAGGAAGGTAGCCCAGGGAGCTGCCTGGCAGAAGTATCTTCTTAAAATTCAACAAAATAAGGGGTCTCGGTTAGAAGTTAAACACCTATGGTGGAGACCAGTGCCAAACTCTCTCTGCCACCTTTCCTAGGGAGTTTGCCAGGGCTTCCTGGCTCCTGCTTAGGGGCAGGGACCCTGGGTCCCTTCCCTGGACACAAATGCAGGTGCATGTATCTTCCAGGGAAGCTAGATTATAAAATGTGAGCCCTCCCAGGCAAACACCGGATGACATGGGGCATGGGGATGCAGGACAGGTGTGTAGCTCATAAGGAGGTCATTGTTACTGCCCTGTTCCAGGGAGGTGTCTCAGGGTCTCCTGTGAGTGAGGTTATTTGGAAAGCTGGAGGTTAGATGGGCTGGAGGTCTGTTTGGAGGAGCCAGAGAAAAATGCCAGGACACCTGGGAGGGTAGGAGCTGCTTCCAGTCCCTGGGCTAGGCTTTCTGCTGCCTATTCAGGAAAACAAAATACAGGAAAGAGAGATGAAGGAAAGTAAACAAAACACATTTGTGCAATATAGAAAGTAAGGAAATTGAAGCTTCAAAGATAAAAGAGAATAAAGGTGCAAATTCTGATTATATCTAGTAAAAATAAAGATTAAATGAAATTGATAAGATGAAATAAGATAAGATAAAATAAAATCTTAAAATTTAAAATGAGATAAGGCAAATCTTATAGGATGAAATAAAGACAAAATGAAATTGTAAGAGTTAGTATAAAAGACAAGCCAACAAGATAAGAAGTTAACAATAGAAAGGTTTAAAAAAGAGAGAGAAAAATTAAGATCAAAGGATGAAAATTTACATGAAAGATTAAGAATATGAATTTAAAAATGTAAATGATGAATTTATATATATTGAATATCACTAGGAGGTAATATTTTAAAAGTCAAAGGAAAATACACTGCTTGGTTGAGGGAGAGAAAAGGAACATACCAGAGGCAGAAGAGGAGGGAGGTGTGTTTGTAACTGGTTCCCAGGGCATCCTGTACTGAACAGCCCCACCTAAGAGGGAGGCATCCCTCAGCCAGCGGAATCAGAAGCAGTCTGGGCCTCTGCAACTTTCCCAGCTGCTTCTGAAATCATGGAAGGCTTTTATGCAAAGAAACAGCCAGGGGAGACTTGTGGTTGCTCAAGAATCTGAGCTCAGGAAAAGTTCCTAGACAAGGGAGTGCAATCAGAACTTTCCCAGGTTTCTTTTTTTTTTTTCATGTCATTTTCTCAGTTATTGTCTTAAAATGTTCTCATTCTACTCTTAGAGAGATTTACTTGTACCCCTGTAAGATAAACCTCAAAAATGGTCCCTCCAATCCCCCTCCCTTAACCAATTCCCCCCTCTTGTCCCTCCCCCCTCCCCACATTCTTAGGCTATTTGGTTATAGCTTTCATATAAAAGGTATAAATTAGTTTCATAATAGGGGTGTGTACATTGGATACTTTTTCCTCCATTCTTGTGATACTTTGCTCAGAAGAACATTCTCCCGCTCCATCCATGTGAACATGAAGGACGTAAAGTCTCCATCCTTCTTAATGGCTGCATAGTATTCCATGGTGTACATATACCACAATTTGTTGATCCATTCGTGGATCGATGGGCAATTGGGCTTCTTCCATGACCTGGAAATTATGAATTGGGCTGCAACAAACATTCTGATACAAATGTCTTTGTTGTAATGCGATTTTTGGTCATCTGGGAATATACCTAATAAAGGAATTGCAGGGTCGAATGGCAGGTCTATTTTTAGTTCTCTAAGTGTTCTCCAGATGTCTTTCCAAAAAGGAACATATTAGTTTACATTCCCACCAGCAGTGTAGGAGTGTTCCCTTTTCTCCACATCCACGCCAGCATCTCTGGTTTTGGGATTTTGTGATATGGGCTAATCTCACTGGGGTTAGATGATATCTCAAAGTAGTTT